>OY755193.1:8995810-9245015 GCA_963576735.1 Bedellia somnulentella
TTCTTTCCTTTAATAACATCTTTTATTTATGAGTAATAATCCCCACAGATGAGGAATTCATGTCAAAAAACATTAAATTATGTGATAGTTAGGCGTTTCCAACATTTGCATTCTATCTGAAAAGGTAGACAAGTGGCCGTCCGAATTAGTTAAAATTCGGAGGTAGGAAACGCAAACACTACTTGAACGTGTAAAAAAGAAACAAAGGATAGAGAAATTTCGCGCTGGATGCCAACTGACACTGTAGCTCAGTTGGCAGAGCGACGGGGGCGTATACCGAAGGTCGCGGGTTCGAACCCCGCAGTGTCGAGATTTTTCTTTCCTTTAATAACATCTTTTATTTATGAGTAATAATCCCCACATGAGGAATTCATGTCAAAAAACATTAAATTATGTGATAGTTAGGCGTTTCCAACATTTGCATTCTATCTGAAAAGGTAGACAAGTGGCCGTCCGAATTAGTTAAAATTCGGAGGTAGGAAACGCAAACACTACTTGAACGTGTAAAAAAGAAACAAAGGATAGAGAAATTTCGCGCTGGATGCCAACTGACACTGTAGCTCAGTTGGCAGAGCGACGGGGGCGTATACCCGAAGGTCGCGGGTTCGAACCCCGCCAGTGTCGAGATTTTTCTTTCCTTTAATAACATCTTTTATTTATGAGTAATAATCCCCACATGAGGAATTCATGTCAAAAAACATTAAATTATGTGATAGTTAGGCGTTTCCAACATTTGCATTCTATCTGAAAAGGTAGACAAGTGGCCGTCCGAATTAGTTAAAATTCGGAGGTAGGAAACGCAAACACTACTTGAACGTGTAAAAAAGAAACAAAGGATAGAGAAATTTCGCGCTGGATGCCAACTGACACTGTAGCTCAGTTGGCAGAGCGACGGGGGCGTATACCCGAAGGTCGCGGGTTCGAACCCCGCCAGTGTCGAGATTTTTCTTTCCTTTAATAACATCTTTTATTTATGAGTAATAATCCCCACATGAGGAATTCATGTCAAAAAACATTAAATTATGTGATAGTTAGGCGTTTCCAACATTTGCATTCTATCTGAAAAGGTAGACAAGTGGCCGTCCGAATTAGTTAAAATTCGGAGGTAGGAAACGCAAACACTACTTGAACGTGTAAAAAAGAAACAAAGGATAGAGAAATTTCGCGCTGGATGCCAACTGACACTGTAGCTCAGTTGGCAGAGCGACGGGGGCGTATACCCGAAGGTCGCGGGTTCGAACCCCGCCAGTGTCGAGATTTTTCTTTCCTTTAATAACATCTTTTATTTATGAGTAATAATCCCCACATGAGGAATTCATGTCAAAAAACATTAAATTATGTGATAGTTAGGCGTTTCCAACATTTGCATTCTATCTGAAAAGGTAGACAAGTGGCCGTCCGAATTAGTTAAAATTCGGAGGTAGGAAACGCAAACACTACTTGAACGTGTAAAAAAGAAACAAAGGATAGAGAAATTTCGCGCTGGATGCCAACTGACACTGTAGCTCAGTTGGCAGAGCGACGGGGGCGTATACCCGAAGGTCGCGGGTTCGAACCCCGCCAGTGTCGAGATTTTTCTTTCCTTTAATAACATCTTTTATTTATGAGTAATAATCCCCACATGAGGAATTCATGTCAAAAAACATTAAATTATGTGATAGTTAGGCGTTTCCAACATTTGCATTCTATCTGAAAAGGTAGACAAGTGGCCGTCCGAATTAGTTAAAATTCGGAGGTAGGAAACGCAAACACTACTTGAACGTGTAAAAAAGAAACAAAGGATAGAGAAATTTCGCGCTGGATGCCAACTGACACTGTAGCTCAGTTGGCAGAGCGACGGGGGCGTATACCCGAAGGTCGCGGGTTCGAACCCCGCCAGTGTCGAGATTTTTCTTTCCTTTAATAACATCTTTTATTTATGAGTAATAATCCCCACATGAGGAATTCATGTCAAAAAACATTAAATTATGTGATAGTTAGGCGTTTCCAACATTTGCATTCTATCTGAAAAGGTAGACAAGTGGCCGTCCGAATTAGTTAAAATTCGGAGGTAGGAAACGCAAACACTACTTGAACGTGTAAAAAAGAAACAAAGGATAGAGAAATTTCGCGCTGGATGCCAACTGACACTGTAGCTCAGTTGGCAGAGCGACGGGGGCGTATACCCGAAGGTCGCGGGTTCGAACCCCGCCAGTGTCGAGATTTTTCTTTCCTTTAATAACATCTTTTATTTATGAGTAATAATCCCCACATGAGGAATTCATGTCAAAAAACATTAAATTATGTGATAGTTAGGCGTTTCCAACATTTGCATTCTATCTGAAAAGGTAGACAAGTGGCCGTCCGAATTAGTTAAAATTCGGAGGTAGGAAACGCAAACACTACTTGAACGTGTAAAAAAGAAACAAAGGATAGAGAAATTTCGCGCTGGATGCCAACTGACACTGTAGCTCAGTTGGCAGAGCGACGGGGGCGTATACCCGAAGGTCGCGGGTTCGAACCCCGCCAGTGTCGAGATTTTTCTTTCCTTTAATAACATCTTTTATTTATGAGTAATAATCCCCACATGAGGAATTCATGTCAAAAAACATTAAATTATGTGATAGTTAGGCGTTTCCAACATTTGCATTCTATCTGAAAAGGTAGACAAGTGGCCGTCCGAATTAGTTAAAATTCGGAGGTAGGAAACGCAAACACTACTTGAACGTGTAAAAAAGAAACAAAGGATAGAGAAATTTCGCGCTGGATGCCAACTGACACTGTAGCTCAGTTGGCAGAGCGACGGGGGCGTATACCCGAAGGTCGCGGGTTCGAACCCCGCCAGTGTCGAGATTTTTCTTTCCTTTAATAACATCTTTTATTTATGAGTAATAATCCCCACATGAGGAATTCATGTCAAAAAACATTAAATTATGTGATAGTTAGGCGTTTCCAACATTTGCATTCTATCTGAAAAGGTAGACAAGTGGCCGTCCGAATTAGTTAAAATTCGGAGGTAGGAAACGCAAACACTACTTGAACGTGTAAAAAAGAAACAAAGGATAGAGAAATTTCGCGCTGGATGCCAACTGACACTGTAGCTCAGTTGGCAGAGCGACGGGGGCGTATACCCGAAGGTCGCGGGTTCGAACCCCGCCAGTGTCGAGATTTTTCTTTCCTTTAATAACATCTTTTATTTATGAGTAATAATCCCCACATGAGGAATTCATGTCAAAAAACATTAAATTACTATTTATACTAATTACGTTTTATATTAACAAGTAAACCAAAAATGAAATCGTTTAAAGTAAAAAAATATGCCACAAGTAAAATAGCGGCCAAAACTATACTACATTTCTATATAGAACTGTTAAGATGAAAGTCGGAAAAATCGAAAGTGCCCCAACAGTTAAGTTCGTAACAAATGGGATGCACCCGTGTTTGCGTGTCCTACAAACAAAATAAGGTTTGTTATTCCATTCACCACTACATTTATTGGTTATTAAAAATGAAAATTTACGCCATCAAGGCTTTTCTTGTAATCATAAATAACGTATTTGGTAGTTAAGACTGTTATGTTTCGAGGAAATAAATTTATGATAAAATACAGTACTAATAATAATGATGGTCTCTACCTACCTATATGGGAACTTACGGCTTGAGTATTATATTAGGATGTACGTATGTAATAATAAGGGACGCATTCTGTATTTTACGTCTGTTTTATAAGTATACTATAAAAATGGATGAAAAATTTACTTACCATTAGTAGCGTATTCGATTTTTACGTCGCCGTCAATAATATTGGTAACAACACTAAAATACTGAAAGATCATTGACGTTTCATTGTTTACAAAGTTATTTTTTCTAATTGTTACAGACTATATGTATGTAATAACGATTATTGTAAGTAAACAAGTTCGTTTTAATGTAACCTAATTATATTTATTTATTTTTGCCCTTGTCTGGTATGTCTACCCGAATGACTGTGTATCCTAAATTTGTTGATCTTACCTCCCAAATGTTGTCTGGCAGAGATCGCTTTTAGCGATAGCACTGCCAATTGTACTTCTCTGCAAACTGTTTCATTATTTTATACTCAAGGATTTGTTATTTGTTACACTCAGAGTTAATAAGTGAGTAACTACTTAAAATCATTTTTTTAATCCTGTAAATCAGAGGTTTACCTTGTCGTGTACTGTCCTTTACATTTTATATTCACAGATAGATCCCCTAAAAAGGTGGCACAGAAAAATAAATTCTAAACATCAGGTATCATTTTGGTCATTCATTTTGCTGAGTCAGTGAATTTATGGGCACTTTTTTATTGCTGTTAACAGCCTTGTGACATATAACATAACATAAACGTTCACGCCGAATACCCCTGAAGGGGTTTGGCAGAGGTACTAATACTTCTGAACATCACGTGACAATGTCACCTGGTGTTCAGAGTACCCACGTTTGCATGGACAGTGTACTCAAGTGATAGGGGGCAGGCCTATCGCCGTTTAATACGAATACACTGTCACACGACTAAGTACAACTCAGCCATGTAGGTTTGTTTGCGATGTTTTCCCTCACCGTTAACAACCGTGATAAATTAACCACACATATGTCTTTAGAAAAGATAAACTGGTGTAGGCCCGATCCGGTATTTGAACACTAGCCGCTTGCACGTTTACCGGTGTTCTACCCATTAAGCTATCACGTCGTATTTGCCTTGTATTTTTATATATATGTCAGACAGTTATGACTTAAAAAATGACACATTGGTACATCCCCGCATTAGGATTAGAACCCACGCATCAGTGTATACGAAGTGAAATCTTATTCGGGAGCATTTCCCCACTTCCCTTAACCCGCACCATAGCGTGTCATGCACGCACAACTTTTCGGACGGTTTTAGCCTACTTAGATAAAATTTTACAAAATAAATAATAATTTTCATAATTTTTATATTGAATACTGGAAATAAAAGCGTTTATTAATAAGCAAAGATACATCATAGAAATAAATGTCTTTTAAAAAAAGTTTCCACTACAAAAAATATAAATAAAAGTGATAATTTATTATAAACGTATGTCACCCTATATTTTTTATTTAGTTGAGAACTAACTGACAATGACAGGCCGAAATTTCAAAATGGTGACAGTAGTACCAGGAGTCGTCGCCGGCCAAGAAAAGATTGTGGATCTGTAGACCCTTTTGAAGCTCTTGTTAACAGACTATTTAGTACGATATGTTTTCGCAATTTACACAGAACGTGGCCACGTAAGCAGAGACCGATACTAGCAAACATCTCGAGCTTCATTTACTTTCATCGATCTCAATAAACATTGCATTTTATATTTTAAAGTCTATAAGTCTTTACTTATATAATTTTGTTTTGATTTTGAAAAAATATTCAATTTGACTCTTATTTTGTTTCTTATTTCAACAACATTACTGCCTATTGTTACTTAAAATCTAAAAAAACACAAGATTTTGCACATCACAAGTACACTTATTAATTTAAGAATGTTCATAGTTATAATAATCATTTGTAAAAATATGCTATTATTTAACCGCTTTCCATCTTTGAATTGTTGATTGATTATAAATATAGTAATATGATAAGTTATCGTATAGCATGTGCTTATGTGAGTGTCATGTAGAAACACTCGATACTACAATCTTTTGCACTATCATCCTCCATAATTATTTACTAGTTAAAATGCACTTAGACCAATTGCATACAAACAAGATTAAAACAAACTACATATTAACTTGATTTCATGTCATTTAGATCATTTGAAGAATATATTTTCTAGTACGATGACGTTATTAGTGGTTCTTAATGTAGCTTTAGGCCTTACATTTTTGGTCAGTTTAGCGTATTTATATATGGTAAAAAAATTAAACTACTGGACCAAAAAAAATGTTGTTACATCGGAACCGACAGTGTTTTTTGGAAACATAAGAGATGTTTCATTCAGGAAAACTACTTTTGGGAGAGTACTACTTGATTTATACAGAAAATACCCCAATGAGAAAGTGGTTGGTATATACCGATATTGGAATCCAAGTATACTGGTCCGTGATCCTGATATTATAAAGCATATTATGATAAAAGACTTCGATTTATTTGTGGATCGTGGCATTGAGTTGAACCGAAGAGGTGTGGGCATTAATCTATTTCATTTAGACGGCGAATATTGGAGATCTCTTCGAAATAAACTTACTCCGATTTTTACTTCTGGAAAGCTAAAACACATGATGTATTTAATGAACAAAGAAGCTAAAAACTTTCTCAGTGTTGCTGGTAAAATGATTGAGAATAAATCAGATCATGACGTTTATATTATGACTCAAATTTTCACAACTGGAAATATTGCTACATGTGCCTTTGGTATAGAAGTAGATTCAAATACTGTATGTGACTCAGATAGTGTTTACAGAAAATTGGACAAGCACATATTCAAGTTAAATCGTATGAGTGATCTCGACATGATGATTCCGGGAGTTCTCAGAAAGTTTAAGTTAGACTTGTTTCCAGCTTTTGTCACCAGTTTTTTTCAATCTTTAGTTGCTCAGATAAAAACAGATCGCAATAATGCACCTAGTGGGCGAAAAGATTTTATGGACCTTCTACTTGAACTAAGACAAAATAATGCTAAACTTCAAAGTAACCAGAAACATAGTGACAAATTTATTGATATAAATGATGAGATGTTAGCTGCTCAAGCATTTATTTTTTATGCAGCCGGATATGAAACAAGTGCTACAACTATATCATTTTTATTATATGAATTGGCAAAGAATTTTGAAATTCAAGATAAAATTGTTAAGGAAATAAATGAAGTATTAACAGTTCATAATAATGAAGTCACATTTGAATGTATATCAGACCTAAAGTATCTTGGACAGGCAATTGATGAAACTTTAAGAATGTATCCAATCTTAGATCCATTGCAAAGAATACTGAACGTTGATAAATATATCCTGCCTGGTACGGATGTAGTGATAGAAAAAGGTACTATAGTGTTTTTCGCTGTCGAAGGTCTTCATTATGATGAAAAATATTTTCCAAACCCATTTAAATTTGATCCTGACAGATTTTCGCAAGATAATTCAAAAACGTATCATTCTTGTGTTTATTTACCATTTGGGACCGGTCCTAGGAATTGTATTGGTAAGTTCTTTGCTTTTTTATCTTCTTATATATAAAATTCACGTGTTACAATGTTTTTCACCAAGCTACTCCGAAACGGCTGTAACGATTTCTATGAATTTTTGCATACAAATTCAATAGGTCTGAGAATAGGATTATAACTACTTTTTATACTTTTAAGTGATAATATATACTATAAGGGTTGTCCAACTAGTAGACTAGAAATTCTCTAGAAATGTTTTATATGGCAAAACAGCGTTGGTCAGGTCAGCTAGATTTTATAATGAAACAAGTTGAACCGACAAACGGTGTTTTACTTAGTACTATAGTACTTTTATAGTGGCCAGTGAACCCCATGATGAAAAACAAAAGATATTAATAAACATATTACGTGCACTTTTTTCAATAGCTATGCATCAATATTATAGTTAAATTGAAATTTAACATTTTTTATTATTTCAAATATTTATTCATTTGGACTATTTTTCACTTTAAAGTAAAGCAGTAAGTCCGTAGAAATGTTAAGTCTATACTATTTTGTAATAGTTCTGTCAAAGTTCGACGAGTTCACGCAACCGAAGATAACATTTTATTCCATTATGTTGGCAGGTATGCGATTTGCTCAGACCGCAATGAGAGTATTCATATTGAACTTCTTGAAGAACTACAAAGTTTCGCCAGCGAAGGATACTCCAACCACAATCCAATATGACCCAACCCGCCCAATCAACTCGAGCTTAGGTGGCATCAAACTGAAGATTGAAACGAGAATATAAAACGGCAAATAAATCTATTTTTAAATATTTTGTTTAATGAAAATATAATTTTACTATTGACGTTATAGGAATAATGTTTTATTATTTATTTCAAATAAAAAATAGAACCAGTTAGATATGTCCCCTCGTATGTCACCCACGGGAAGAAATAGGATTGTGCTATTCTAAGCCATCAGTACACAGCCTATGGGCTAAGAGCAGCGACTGAGGGCGACGTGGCTTGGGACCCGTCAATACCAACAATATTCTATTTTGCCGTCTTTTTCCTATGAAACTGAGATTTAATGAGGAATTAATTAATAAAATAAAAACTATCTGATTGATAACATTTCTTCCCAATGAATGTTGGGAAATTTGGCTGGAGACCGATCACGATCACCAACCATCTTTTAGTTTGTCATCGTTTTCCGCAAAACTTCCAAAAGTCGCTTACAAATTTCTAATTATTAAGCTCTGGCAATTCTTTATAGGATTTGTTGCCTTTAATACATACATATACTCGCGTCATTATTTCCCATTGAGGTAGGCAGAGACTATCGATCGCTACTTTGCACGATCCTCGCAAACCTCTCTAGCTTCGTTTACATCTATCATTCTTTTGTTATTCATACTTCAGACGCCTGCCTTGTAAAGCACACTCTCTTTGGTCTAAATGTGCCCTCCATGGTCGCCCTCTCCTAAAATCACCTTCCACCACAAATAAAATACTAAAATCTTCCACTTTATATCTCTTTTAAGTGTATGTATTTATGAAAATAATAAGTGTAGTTTTGACACCAATAACAGGTCTGCCGCTTGTTAGACAAAATTGACGTTGTAGGAATAAATTAGTATCACATAATCTGCTATAATTGCACATTATTATTTTACGTGGGTTTGCACTTTTTTTGCAATAAGGGGTTCTAAATTGATACCATGCAAATACATTTTTAAGCGTCTTTGTAAATCCATTTGAGTGTCTTATTGTAGTCTCAACTTAAACGTTCACGCTACGTTGGGTACTAATATTCCAGAATATCACGTGACATTGTCACCTGGTGTTTGGAGTTCCCACGATTTGCTGGGACAGTCACGTTATAGGGGGCACGCCTATCGCCGTTTTGTACGAAACACTGTCACATGACTAATTTCAATTAAGGCATGTGCATTTCCTCACGGTCTTTCCCTCACCGTTAACAACTATTATGTAGGCCTGACCCGGAATTAAAACTCACGCCTGCATAAAAGGCGGATATTCTACCCATTGAGCTATCGCGGATCTAGTGTCTAATTCTTAGTTAAACATAAAAAGCGTTGCAGTTACCTATATATGCAATTATATCATGAGCATATTAAATGAGATAAATGTATACCACTCTTCGGAGATGAGTTATTTTTCTAACCACGAGATTTGAGGCAATCAAGGGGTCTTGGATTTATCCCCAGGCAGTATACAAACACTCCACATTTTGGAAGATTTAAAGAAATTTGGTAGATAAGTCCAAAAATAAAAATGATACGCCGGATCAAATGGCGATTTTAAGTATGTGATACATAATCAATGTCCTGTGTAGAGTCGGCTTAGAAAAGCACTAGCTCGATTCTTCTCGCAGGTATCGGAAAAGACAATGCCGTTGGTAGGGTTGAAGACCCATCATGAATCACTCCTTATTTTGAAATCTTTTAGCCACTCATTTTCCAAAATCACTACGAAATTTCTTATATTGAAGCGCTGATTCTATCCATTTTTGTGATTTATATCCGTGAGTATGAGTGAGTGAGTGTGAGCCGTGAGTGAGTATGATTTATGTGAAATCAGTAGTAGCTCTTTGACTGCCAACACACACTAAGCCAATGTGGTGGTCTATGGATAATTCACCTTATTAACGGTATTAAAGGCGGTAGGGACGTATATGGGCTATGACATGACCATAATTTATGGTGTCTGGTAGAGATCGTTTTCGTTATCAAAACGCCCAGTTTACGCTTCATTTATTCGCTTCATATAGTCGGTATACATACATATGCTCCAGGCTATTGTGTCCATTGGGTCAGGCAAAGACTATCGATCGCCACGTTGCACGATCCTGGCAAAACTCTTGAGCTTCGTCTACTTTCATCAAACTTTTCATATAGATTATTAAATAAAGAATAAATAAAGGAAACAAAAATTTCGACACAGGCGGGAATCGAACCCGCGACCTCGGGTAGGGCCAGCGCTGACTGCCGGCATGGCATGGCAAAGGATTTCGGTACAGATATAGCATTGTTAATCTTATTACCATGCTTATAGAATTCATTTTACTTCATTTTGACACAACGATGCCGACGTTCGGTCTTACCGCGGCCTCCCTCGGCATCGTTGTGTCAAAATGAATTCTATACTCATGGTAATAAGATTAAAAATGCTATATCTGTACCGAAATCCTTTGCCATGCCATGCCGGCAGTCAGTGCCGGCCCGTATACGCCCCGGTTTACTGCCAATTGACACGGTGGCTCAGTTGGCAGAGCGTCGGGGCGTATACCCGAGGTCGCGGGTTCAATTCCCGCCTGTGTCGAATTTTTTTCTTTCCTTTATTTATTCTTTATTTATTAGTAATAATCCCCACATGAGGTTTTCATTAACAAAAAGATTTAAATTTTCATATAGATACCAAAGATTCCGCACTCCGTACAAATTCAACGCACAAAAGTGGACCGCGAGAATGACAAGACTGTTTGATAATTAACTATTAGTTTTTCTACAGTTATGGACCTTATCTCATTTTCTTAAGACCTATTGTCTATTGCACTATCTATACAAAAAAACACTGTTTGGCCGGGCCGTTCTTCGTGCTTTGTTGGAACATCTTTGGTATAGATGATCGAAGAATGACCCACTAAAAACAGAACGTCAATACTCCTTGCCACAATATAACAATCGTTATCAATATAATATCGTTTTCACAAAATGGTGCTGAAAGACAATAGCAAAAATATATAATTTTCAATGAATGTTTTAATAATCCTTACGTTTTAGCTTACGTCAGAAGCCAAACATAGCTTAGAATTTAACTATGCCCGTAAAACTTTAAACGTTGCCAATTCAGCAATGCCTAAAGACAAATGTCTTAGAGCAATATGTGTTGTCATTTATTACTTACGGCACAAAGACGTGGCCTCTCACAATGGCCCACATGAGACGACTCAAAGTCACGTGTAGAGAGCAACGAAGAGGTCTATGTTACGAGTTTCACTACGTGATCAAATCAATAATGAGGAGACTCGTATACCCGTAAGGGATAAAAGATAAAGTCCAAATGATAGGCACAGCGCATTATAAGCAGAACGGAAGGCCGTCGGGACTTGAAGATTCTGGAGTGGCGGCCACGTACCTGACAACGCAATGAAGGAAGGTCTTCTACAAGGTGGACCGACGAATTAGAAATAAAAATAGGTAAAAAAACTTTTTAAGTTAAACGGTTTTATTATTAACATACAGAGCAATGTTTAAGATAAATGTTCTAAAAACCTAAAAATAATAATAAATAAAATAGATACAGTCGTGGGAATTATATACATATGCATAGACTAGACTAAAATAAAACCGTGGGGCACGTCAATTGTCTACAAATTATCGACTTAATGTGCGATAGAAGAAACGTTTAATTCGTCGTTGGGCAGTTGGCCCGCAGACGGTGAGGAAATTACTTACTATTTTCTTGCTAATGGAAATTCCAATAGTCATACACTGCATGTAAATAAAAGAGATGTTTCAACTAGTTTCTTATTGGAAATTTACACTGCTGGCTGGCGATGAATCGGTTCACTGCTCGCAGTTTGTCTTTAATCGACAAAACATATGATAAAAGTACTACTCGCTCAACGCTATGAAACCCTAAAACTCGCTTATAATCGAGCTTGCTAGCTTGTTTCCACATTCTGCCCAAAAATGTCACATGTCCATCGTTGTCGGTTGAATAACTGCCCAATTATAGTGTAACATTACAAAACAAACATTTTAATCAACGATTGTAGACAATTGACGTGCCCCACGGTTTTATTTTAGTCTAGTCTATGCATATGTATATAATTCCCACGACTGTATCTATTTTATTTATTATTATTTTAAGGTTTTTAGTACATTTATCTTAAACATTGCTCTGTATGTTAATAATAAAACCGTTTAACTTAAAAAGTTTTTTTACCTATTTTTATTTTCTAGTTTTTAGTTTTTATTTCGCATTCTGTTTAATTCATATAGTGCTTCATTATTGTAAAGTTTCTTGCTCGTTAGTTTATTGCAGTCCAATTCCTCTATCTGTAGTCCCTGCAAAGATCTGACTCTACTAAGAGCCACGTAGGCTTGACCTTCTTCAAACAGTTTCGCACCTAAGTATACGACTGCGTAATCCACAGTGCTGCCCTGCATTTTATGTATTGTAGAAGCCCACGATAGTATTAAAGGCAACAATCTTCTTTCAGCTGTCCCGTGATTGTACTTAGCTGGAAACTGTATGGCTTTCGGGTGTATAAGATGTACTCCGTGTCTTGCGAAATCAATTCGGACGGCAGGTTCATCTGTTGCATACATTTGAGTTCGACGAAATTGAGGCCAAATAATTTCATTGATGTATCCTATAGCGCCATTTACTAATCCCTTTGAAACGTCAATATTGGACCGTAGCATCACTTTTGCCCCCACAAATATTTCCAGTTCCGCTGGTAAACCCCCAGTTTTGTTGATATCAGCTGGTATTATAGTAGCTATACCCACATTGTCTGCTTTTCGTGTGGCGTGTACTAGCTGATCCTGCGCTTTTATTTTATAAATGTGAGCACCATTATGTCTGTACAAATTCAATACAGCAGAGTTGTGGTCGTTAACTTGTTGATTTGTGGGGTATACCCTTAATGCTTTGTCTATTGCAAACTCATCACTCGTGTCTTGAAGAAGTCTTTCCATTAAAATACTATTATCTTTTTTTCAGATACCTATTAATCAGATACCTAAATAAATTACAGATTCAATTTCTAAATTTAAATCTCATTATTATATGCCATTGAGTGGCTGCGCCCATCTAAAATATTAATTTGGTATAGTGAACTGTATGGCGACCATCTGAGATTTTAATTTTTCATAGTAAATTGTATTCTACTTGGTGAGACCTTTCATTTGATACCCATGTTGATGGGATTGAAAAAAAACCTAAGTTATCCACCATTTTGTAGAGGCCGCCATCTTGGATTTTAATTTTATATAGTGCATTGTATTCTACTGGTTGAGCACATTCATTTGATACCCATATTGATGGGATTGATAAAACCTACGTTATCCGCCATTTTGTAGCGGCCGCCATCTTGGATTTCATTTTTTTATAGTATATTGTATTCTACTTGTTGAGCCCTTTCATTTGATTTCCATATTGATGGGATAAATAAAACCTAAATTATCCGCCATTTTGTAGCGGCGGCCATCTTGAATTTATGATGATAATGAATAAATACAATTGTATTGTCACCAAAATCCAAAGTGTGTACAAAATTTCAGATTAATCGGTTGATAGGAAGAGGGTGAAATTTGAATTACTAAATTTGACCCAAGAATAAAGAAACAAACGGGGTGAGCTAAATAAAACCGTTTAAAAAAACGTAGGAAGCCAATGGATGAAGAAAATGCATGAGCAAACGTTAAAGGGATCTTTATGAGATATGGACATTAAAATGTGGGTTTCTTAGAAAGTTGATGAGGAAATTTAGTTTCGCAAGTTACTTGGTTTTACCACAGATAATATAGTTTTATTCTTAAGACATGGAGCTGTGACTGTGACATTCATACTTTTAATTTTTCTATAATAAAGTGTATTTTGTATGATGCTACTAATAAATAATTTTGTGTGCAAAAAGTGGAAACGTTAAATGCAATAATAAAATGGTGTGCCAGAGGAGCTAAAATATATTCATACTAGCATTTAACCTTTTGACGCCTGGAGCAAAGATGAATTCTTGAATATATCGATATATTAGTGTTCCACACTAGGACAATGAGGTGTACTATAGCCAAATTACCCTAACTTTAGGTAGTTCATGTTTGAGCCCCACACTGTTGTCTAGTATGATTCTCTAGGATAGGTCGCTTTATGTCCCGAATATATTTAAATGCTCGCAAATTAAATATTGAAAACTAATACTAGCAAATATATTTTAGTACCACTTAGATTAAATCATACTAGTCTAAAACATGCCAAAACGAAGTAAGGTTTAAGATACAAAGATTACAAGGTCAACAAAAAACGCCTTATAACAGGTTAGACATGAATACCAAAAAGATTCAAATCCTATTTATAAATTATACTAACGCGCGTGATTAGAGTCGAAAATGTATTTTAACTTGCAGTCTATACTGGGTATAAAAAGTTATGTTTTAGTTTTGAAGTTAGTCTTACGGCTCTTTAAGTAAGTTATAAATCTCAATAATCACGGATTAACATACACACATACAGGTCAAACACGGACCTCGTTTTTGAGCCGGTAAAAGCACTAAAAACTTCTCCAAAATGTGTCAAATACTTTTCTGAAAACCACAATCATATAGCTTTAATCAAACGCGAGATAATCGCAAATATGGCACCGCATCACAATCTTGTTTACTTCTTATTGCAATCATATACAGTTCATTATACGGTAAACGGTAGTTCGCCAAAATTGGTCTTGAGTTTACTACGTCGTCCACAACGTGTGCTGGCTCACTATCGCTGATGTTATGTAATTAATTCCGAAATCTTGCGTTACGAGATACAAAACCATGCAGTTCAATCAAATAATGATATTGTATTTTTGGAACCTGATAAAAACATAGCATAAAACTCGTTCAAGTGTTTGTTTGAGTTCATTCGCGAAATATAATCAGCGCGGCCATGACGTTATCACTTGTTGTTAATTTAGCGCTTGGCCTTTCGTTTTTGTTAAGTTTATTTTATCTGTTTATGAAAAAAAGATTTAACTACTGGAAGAGCAAAAAGGTGGTTAGCAAAAAACCACAACTTTTCTTTGGTAACGTAAAAGATGTCACCTTACGTAAAAAAACGTTTGGTAAAGTGCTATTGGAGTTATACAGAGAATTCCCTAATGAAAAAGTGGTTGGTTTATACAGATACTGGAATCCATGTCTCTTGATTCGTGATCCTGATATAATCAAAAACATTATGATCAAAGATTTTAACCTGTTTGTCGATCGTGGAGTTGAACTAAATAGAAAAGGTATCGGATTGAACTTGTTCCATTTAGATGGTGAATTCTGGAGAGGATTAAGAAACCAACTCACCCCAATATTTACATCTGGTAAACTCAAAAACATGTTGTATTTGATGAGTACAGAAGCGAAAAACTTTTTAAAAATATCGGAAAAAATGATTGAAGAAAATGATGAACAAGATGTTTACTTATTAGCACAAATATTCACAACCGGAAATATTGCAACAACTGCATTTGGAATAGATGTAGATATGAACAAGGTTACTGAGTATGATAGTTTTTATAGAAGATTAGACCGATTGATATTTAGATTGAACCCTATGTTTGACCTTGATATGATGATTCCAGGAGTCTTAAAAATGTTTAAGCTTAATTTGTTCCCAGCATTTGTCACAAATTTTTTCCAAGATCTAATTTTGCAAATCAAAACTGAGCGTAACAACGCACCTATAGGAAGAAAAGATTTTATGGACCTTTTACTTGAACTTAGACAGAATAAAACCAAAATTCAAAGTATTCACGAGAACAATGCTGAATTTGTAGATATTAATGATGAAATGTTAGCAGCGCAAGCATTTGTCTTTTACGCTGCAGGTTATGAAACAAGTGCTGCAACTATATCATTTTTGTTATATGAATTGGCCAGAAATCCTGAAATCCAGGAAAAAGTTGCCAAAGAAATTGAAGACGTATTAAAAAGGCATGATAATGAATTAACTTATGATGCAATAACAGACCTTAAGTACCTCGGACAAGTATTTGAAGAAACACTTAGAATGTATCCTATTCTTGACCCATTACAAAGAATGCTTAACACCGACGAATACACAATCCCTGGCACAGATGTGACTTTAAAAAAAGGTCAGCTTGTGTTTTTGGCCGTTGAAGGTCTTCATTATGATGAAAAATATTATACGGATCCCTACAAATTTGACCCCGACAGATTTTCACAGGAAAACTCAAAAACTCGCCATTCGTGTGTTTGGCTTCCTTTTGGAACTGGTCCCAGAAATTGTATTGGTAAGCAAAATTTTTATAAGATAAAAAGTTTATGCATTAATATACTACAGTGGCATATTTAATTTATTTATTTACGGACAATAAACAGATTTAACACAACATTAACAAAAAACAAAAAAAAAACCGTAGCCAGATAAAGTTTTCACTAATTTTGTGTATAAATTAAATCTGATCCTTAAACATAAACATTTTTCAACCATTTTTGGAAATGTAATGTTTTTTGTAAAATATTGAATGATTGGCGATGTGTTCAGTTAACAACGCATGGAAATATATAGGATATTTATTACATTCTAAACCTTTATATACAATAAAAGATACTAAGATAAAAACTGTAATAAAATCCTGAGGAAAGTAAATATTGATTTAAAAAAACTTATGTTCTCATATAAATCCAAATAAATAAAAAGTAAGTGATTGAATCGGACGACGCAGTGTGGGTAGGCCTCCCACAAGGTGAACCGACGACTTGGTCAAGGTCGTGGGATACTGATGGATGAGGATAGCACAGGACCGCCCCCTGATTACGTATCTTTTGCGACTGTCGATTGTGTCGAAGTTCCACGATTGTCGCTGTCAATGTCATAAATTTGTATGTAATTTGACACTTTTGACAGCGACAATATTGCAATTTGCGACACAATTGCGGTTGCTAAAGATACATAATTAAGGGGCCGGTCGTTGTGGACATCTTTGGGGGAGTCCTTTGTCCAGTAGTAGACGTATGTAAGCTTATGATGATAATGACGATGAAAATATGTGATAAAGTTGCTGAATATACCAATAAATTCAGATACAGTACTGCGTTGAGATTTTTATAAATTAATAAAAATAAACTTGCTACATAATTCATACAATAAACCAATATTGATATTTTATCAGCATTCTTATCTTGTAATTGACGTCTTATTATCCTAATCTTTTTAAGAATACATGGAAATAATATTAATGTATTCAATTGTGGTTATTTTACCTTCATATCTTATTTATGTATAAAACGGTGGCAAATAGTATACAGACAGTAAGGGACTTAATATAACATACATACATACATACATATTCTCACGTCGTTAGTTCCCATTGGGGTAGGCAGAGACTATCGATCGCCACTTTGTACGATCCTGGCAAACCTCTCTAGCTTCATTCACATCCATCAATCTTTTCATACATGCTTTTTTATTCTTCGTACTACGGACACCTGCCTTTTTGAGTACATTTTCTATTTGATCCGAATGTGTCCTCCGAGGTTGTCCTCTACTAACATTACCTTCCAAATTGGCTCTATAGATCTCTTTCAACAATTTATACAATTACTGTCATCCATCCTCTCTATATGCCCAAAGCATCTCAACATTCCTTTTTCTATCTTTCTTACAATATCATCTATCACCCCATCTTTCACGAATCACGTCATTCCTCACACGATCATTACTTACTATAAACATCCGTGATATGAGTACTCGTATCTGTAACTGTAACTGTAGTAACTGGGGACATCCACTTATCATGCGAATAGGGGTATGTTTAAATCCCGAGAAAGGCCTATACTAATGTGTATTTCGAAAAGGTATGTGTAGTTTGCTCATCATGCTTGTTAAGGGCGAGGTAAACATCGTGGGGAAACCCACATGGCTGAGTTGTACTTTGTCATGTAACAATGTATTCGTACAAAACGGCGATATGCCTGCCCCCTATTACTAAAGTACACTGTCCTAGCAAAACGTGGGTATTCTGAACATCGGGTGACATGTCCCGTGATATTCAGAAGTGTTAGTACCTTTGCTAACACCTTAGGAGATATGCGGCGTGAACTCTTGAGTCTTGAGGTAGAGAGGGTGTATGAAAGCAAATTAGTGTAAGAGCCAATGTTGATGACAATCTCAGCAGATAAAAAAAACGCTGGCATATTTAGACGAAATAGGGAATATGCTAAAAGAGGCAGGTGTCTTAGTATGAATAAAGAAAGTATAGTATGTAATGATTGATGTTATGCCGTGTAGTGTCGGCTTAGAATAGCACTACCCCGTTTCTACCGATGGGTGTACGTAAGAGGCGACTAACGGTATTGGGGCTTTTATTGGGGGTTTGTTGGAGACCCATCACCAACAACCTTTATTTTTACCATCTTTTCCCCACTCACATTTCCAAAAGTGGCTGAGGAATTTCTAATTCCTTAGCTCTGGCTACCCCTTCTAGGGATTTACAGCCGTGAGTATATGTATGTATGTATGTAATGATTGTGTAATATAAACGTAGCTAAAGTAAAGATGATGGGTAGGATAATACCCAAGTCTCACCTTGCAACACCCACGGGAATAAATGGGTTAGTGATATTCCAAGCTGACGCTACAGAGCTCATCTAATTATAATGCATTTTACATATCAGGTTTTTCTGGTCCCAGTTGACTTATTACCTAGTTTTTGTCTGCTTTTTTGTATCCGCGTTTTATAAGTTTTTGCTAACTTGAATATGAAATCTATTTATATACCATGTGAGACGTTCTTTTAAATATAAATTTTGCAATGTTGTATAATGTATCACAATTTAAAGAAAAAAGACATAAATAGGAATTTTATTAAATCTTAAATTTTATTAATTTTGAGAGTGTGCTCAAAAAGGCTGGCGTCCGAAGTATGAAGAATAAAAGAGCATGTATGAAAAGATTGATGGATGTAAACGAAGCTAGAGAGGTTTGTCAGGATCGTGCCAAGTGGCGATCAATAGTCTCTGCCTACCCCAATGGGAACTAATGGCGTGAGTATATGTATGTATATGTATGTATGTAGGTTTATTAAATCTTTATATTTGTTTCATTCAGTAGAGATATAAAATACTACATTCATTTTTATTTTATTTTATGTAGTAATTATGATAGTAAACAATACATTGAGGTTCCTTAGCACAAAAACCTTTCAGCTCATCTCAGTTGGTAAGGATACTGCTAATGCAGAGAGGCATTTCATCAAAATCTTAGCCAGGCCTTCACCAATTTTACTTTTAAAGTCATTTAGGTACGTTTTAAATATCTTGAAGGAACCCACTTTTCTGAGTTTCACAAAGTGGCCTGCCCCCTATCACATATACGCACAGTCCAAGCAAAACGTAGGTAGACAACAGTTGACAAAAGTGACAATCGATTTCCAGATCAAGATGTATCAGTTTCAAATGTATGTATTTACATTATCTTTATATTAGTTATTTTGCCCAACGTTTGGCTATACAAAGTGGCACTGCCGCCGCCAGCCTCCTTGGTACCTTGCCACCAAGCGGCAGCGATTTTGAAGTTATTTTTATATAGTATTTTTTTTCGATTATTATCATTATAATAGTGATATATGGACATAAAATAATGCAATTGATAATGTAAATAAATGTTTAATCTAAAAAAATAAGTTACTAAAGGTGGAAGAAAAACATCGTAAAGAAACCAAATAGTTAAGTTGTATTTAGTGACGTTATAGTATCTTATACGCAGTGGCAATATGCTTTTCAAAATCATCAATGAACACCAATTATCAGTATTTTCATCATACATACATACATATATTCATACTCAAAGCTAGAAACTCTTCAGCTACATTTGGAAGTTGATAGTGAATAATATGGTAGAAATAAAGTTTCGTTGGTGATGGATCTCTAAACGCATCACCCAAAAACTACTTAAAAAGCCCCATACCCTTAGTGGCTTCTTACGACACCCGTGGGTAGAAAGGCGTAGTGACATTCTCTGCTGGCACTACACGGTTAAATTAATTCTAATAAGAAATATAATTATTAATAATTTTTTTTGTTAAGCAACCGTGATAGCCCAGTGGGTAGAACACTCGGTTATCGTGCAAACGACTAGTGTTCAAATCTGGGTCGGGCCTACACCAATTTTTCTTTTCTGAAGACACATGTGTGGTTAATTTATCACGGTTGCTGACGGTGAGGGAAAATATCGTGAGGAAACCCACATGGCTGAGTTGTACTTAGTCATGTGACAGTGTATTCGTACAAAACGGCGATAGGCCTGCCCCCTATCACGTGAGTACACTGTCCATGTAAAACGTGGGTACTCTGAACACCAGGTGACAAAGTCACGTGATGTTCAGAAGTATTAGTACCTATGCCCACCCTTTCGGGGATATTCGGTGTGAACGTTTATGTTTATGTTATGTTATTTTTTTGTTACAGGTATGCGTTTTGCTTATGTTGCATCTCGGGTGTTCTTAGCAAACTTCTTGAAGCTGTACAAAGTTTCACCAGGCAAGAATACACCAACCTCGATAGTTTTCGACCCGACTCGCCCAACTAATGCAAATGTAACAGGCGTAAAACTGAAGATTGAAAAGAGATTGTAAATGCGTACAAAAGATTTCGGATTATAGTTTTGTTTCATATATTAAATGTTTTTTTACGTGGTAATGTCGAATGCATCAGCATCCACAAAATATGGTCAATCAAGGTTGATGCTGGCATATTAAACTTATTCTTTAATTTTTTTTCAACAATCATATTATATTCTTAAAACCAACCGTGATAGCCCAGTGGGTAGAACACTCGGTTATTGTGCAAACGACTAGTGTTCAAATCCTGGGTCGGGCCTACACCAATTTGTTTCTTTTCTAGAGACATATGTGTGGTTAATTTATCACGGTTGCTAACGGTGAGGGAAAATATCGTGAGGAAACCCACATGGCTGAGTTGTACTTAGTCATGTGACAGTGTACTCGTACAAAACGGCGATAGGCCTGCCCCCTATCACGTGAGTACACTGTCCATGCAGAACGTGGGTACTCTGAACACCAGGTGACAAAGTCACGTGATGTTTAGAAGTATAAGTACCTCTGCCGACCCCTTCGGGGATATTCGTCGTGAACGCTTATGTTATGTTATGTTATTCTTAATACATACATACATATACTCACGGCTATTAATACATAGAACAAATTGCTAGTGCGTCAGAATATGAAATTCCTCAGCCACTTTTGGAAGTTGTGTGGGATAAGATGATAAAACAAAGGTTTTGGTGATGGGTCTCCATACCGCAGTGCCAAAAAATAACTTTTAAAGCCCCAATACCCTTTGTTACCTCTGAAACTGAAACTACACAGCTTATATTCTTAATCTATTATTTTATCATGATTAGACGTTACCTTTTTACCCGTTGATAGGCTGGCACTTACAAATATTAGCGATTTATAGTCTCTGCCTGCCTATCCTAATGGGAACTAATGGCATGACTATATGTGTCGATGTATGCACTTTAACTTTTTTTTTATGGTGAACAGCTTCCGCATTTGTTGTAGCCTTGAAGTCGCTAGTACATTAGTCAACAAGTCCCTTGCTAGTTAACACAGAATTTCTAGTTTGCTAGATTTTTTGCAACCTTTTTAATATTTATTCTTCGCCATATTTCTGCCAATTTACATAAAAAAAAAACATAACAAATTACACCCTACCTCAAGAGCTACACTTTTTATTGTAGAAAACCTCAAAATTATTTTGTTAATTTTCGAGTTTAGCGCGTTCTTTTTATAATATGTAAGAATAAATTTCATTGCTGTGTAATATCAGCTTAGAATAGCACTATCCTCATTACTTCCGGTGGGTGTACGTAAGAGGCGACTAACGGTGTTGCGGTTTTAAAGGGAGTTTTGGGCGATGCGGTTGGAGACCCATCACCAACAACCTCTATTTTACCACCTTTTCCCCACTCAACTTTCTAAAAGTGGCTGAGGAATTTCTTATTACCTACCCCTACCCCTAGGGCTACCCCTTCTAGGGATTTACAGTCGTGAGTATATGTATGTATGTATGTAATAAATTGAAGCAAAAATGTCTTATAATATCTATTTTTTGTTAATACCATAAAGGCCCAACTATGAGCGTGAATGTATACTTCGTTTTGATGTAACGTTTTTACATTACCCTTGATAGCTCAGTGGGATAACAACGCTTAGCATGCAGAACACTTGAGTTCGAATCCTGAGTCGGGGCAAAACCGATGTTTCTTTTCGCCAGTTATATGTATTGTGTAGTTAATTTATTAAGGTGTAAACAGTGAGAAAAAACAGCGTGAGAAAACGAATATGGCTGATTTTCAATTTATCATGTGATTCTTACAAAACGGCGATAGGTCTGCCATCGTTCAGAAAGCTAAAGCGTGAACGTTAAGTTAAACAATTTATTCTTGATTTTTTGAGGTACACGCATTAATTACGACTCTGTTACTCTTACTTAAATTAACGTAAGAACGAAATCCTTTAGACCTTGAGATTGTTAAATACATATTCATATACAATATACATGTACTTATAAATACATACTCACGGCTTTAATCCCTAAAAGTGGTAGCTAGATCTTCGGAATAGAAAATTCCTCAGGAACTATTGGAAGTTGAGTAGGAAGAAAATAGTTAAATAAAGGTTATTGGTGATAGAATGGCCGAAGCGGAAACATACAAAATCAGTTTTACTTATCCTGATTGCACTGAAACATTAGATTTCGCTCAACTTCGAGGAATAAATTTCTTTACTTCTAATTCTTTTACTTCGTTAGTTAATTTTGAGAATTCTTTCGCCTCTCCTTTTTGCAGCTTTGACAGAGAAACTCCTTACATAGCATATAACATAGCCTACTCTTCTGTATTTTTTAACAGCACATAAATTAAAAAATCTGAAAAACTCATATGAAATCAAAAATCATGTATATAACGCACAGGCACGGAAAGAGTTAAATTTAAGTTATTAGTAATCTAAAGATAGATTCAAAACAAAAAAAGCATTAATAGTTTGTAAAATTTCCCATCGTTTTCAAATAAAAAGATGATATGGGCATACTTCTCGATTGGTTTATGTCAACAGCTCAAAGCTGCGCTTGTTTTATGCATTGAAAACTGCCCGGAGCAGTTCCACTGATTATACTTGCTGTATGTACGTTTACTAGGAAATTTTTCAACGAAGAGCGCAGTCATGGCTTCAGACAGTCTATGTACAGTGAAACTCTATTTAAATTAGTAAAAAAGTACCTGATTCCAAATAACTATATCTGATTTTATCTTTTACTTAAAAATAATGTTATGTAAGTCTTTGTTGTTTGGTTCTGAATTGGAACTAAATATATTATTTTATTGGATTACAGTTCAAATTTAAGGGTAATGAACGGGGCATCAATTACAGTAATACTTATACTTACTTACTTATATTCACGGCTGTAAATCCCTAGAAGGGGTAGCCAGAGCTAAGGAATTAGAAATTCCTTAGCCACTTTTAGAAATGTGAGTGGGGAAAAGATGGTAAAAAATAAAGGTTGTTGGTGATGGGTCTCCAACCACATCGCCCAAATTTCCCTTAAAAGCCCCAATACCGTTAGTCGCCTCTTACGTAAACCCACCGGAAAAAATGGGGTAGTGCTATTCTAAGTCGACACTACACAGCATACAGTAATACTGTTACTTATTATTATTATTTTCCAAAGAATACTTGCGCGAATGGCAGATTCCAATGCTGTACTGTACTGGTTCCTACGCTGATATATGTTAGTGAATTTTGGGCATGGCAAAAGAGTTATGAAAGTAGAGTGAATGCAATGGAAATGAGATCCCTCAGAAGTATATGTAATGTAAGGTTGTGCGACAGAGTGAAAAATAGAGTGATTCGTTAACGATTAGGTATAGAAGATGACGTAGTGTGCAAGATAGAGATAATAATGTTATGGTAGTTGGGGCATATTGAGAGGATGGATAAGCGTTAAGTGATAAAACAGATATATAAAGCCAGTGTGGATGGTGTTTTTAGTAGAGTACGGCCGCGTGAGTCGTTTGAAAACCAAATAAAAGAGCATTTATGAGAAGAATGATGAATGTGACAGAAGTAAGAGAGATTTGGCTGGATCATACACAGTTGCGATCTATAGTCTCTGCCTACCCCAATGGGAACAGCGGGCGTGAGTATAAGTAAGTAAGTAAGAGTAAAACAGCAGCTCATTATCTGTAGCAATATAATAAAAATAATACTTTGCCATAAACATGACAGCAGGCGTAAAATACTACATTATTTCACTTGCACGCACGCAGGGCCGATGGCTATTGGGCTCAACTTCTAGAGTGTGGGTAGGACGGCACAGTATGGGTAGGCCTCCGATAAGGTAGACAAATTACTTGGTCCCGGAAGCCGATGGACGAAGGCAGCACAGGACTGGTGGTTGTGGAGACCTTTGGGGGAGGCCTATGCTCAGTAGTGGACGAGTTTTGGCTGATTGTTTATAAAATATACTTTCCTAAATTTTGTCCACAATTTAGGATGACATATAAAATTCCAATGATAAGCAATGGCAAGGGATTGTCAACTTAATCAGAAACCCACTTGAACAAATTAGGTTGGCCTTATTTATTATTACGTAGTTGGTAGTATAATGCCGTGTAGTGCCGGCTTAGAATGTCGCTACCCCTTTCTATTCACGGGTGTCGTAAGAGGTGACTAAGGGTATTGGGGCTTTTTATTGGATTTTTGGGCGATGCGGTTGGAGACCCATCACCGAAAACCTTTATTTTTACCATCTTTTCCCCACTCAACTTCCAAAAGTGGCTGAGGAATTTATAATTCCTTAGCTCTGGTTACCCCTTCTAGGGAAATATAGCCGTGAGTATTTGTATGTATGTATGTATGTAGTTGGTTACTCCAGGCCATAAGAATATTTGCGAGCAGGGGCAACCTTCCCCAATGAAGTACAAGCTTCCACGGGAGGAGATGGGGTTGTGCAAATTAGCCCCACAGTTGGTATTGGGGTTGGCAGTGAGTATCAATCGCCACTTTGTATACATACATACATACATACATATACTCACGGCTATAAATCCCTTAACGGGGTAGCCAGAGCTTTGGAATTAGAAATTCCTCAGCCACTTTTGGAAGTTGATTGGGGAGAAGATGGTAATAATAAATGCTTTTAGTGACGGGTTTCAAACCACATCGCCCAAAAATCACTTAAAAAGCCCCTATAAGTACCCTTAGTCACCTCTTACTATCACCCACGGGTAGAAATGGGGTAGTGTTATTCTAAGCCGACACTACACGGCAAACCACTTTGTATGATTCTGGCTAAGCACCTTCATCAATCTTTTCATACTACATTAGACTATGTACATTGACAAGAGCAGTGGCCGAGTGCATAAGTGTCTAGTTCGATCCTCGTTGAGAGCTACATTTATGTGTTAAGCATAAATGATTATTTATTAGTCTTGGGTGTTATTTACTATATAAGTGTATGTATGTATATGCTGTGTAATGTCGGCTTAGAATAGCACTACCCCATTTCTCCCAGTGGGAGTACGCAAGAGGCGACTAAAGGTATTGGGGCTTTTTAAGGGATTTTTGGGCGATGCGGTTGGAGACCCATCACCAACAACTTTTTTTTTTCCATCTTTTCCCCACTCACATTTCCAAAAGTGGCTGAGGAATTTCTAATTCCTTAGCTCTAGCTACCCCTTCTAGGGATTTATAGCCATGAGTATATGTATGTATGTATAAAATTAAAATAGTAAAATTCGTAACAGAAAATATCCATGTCGACATTCAAGTTCTATTATATCCATAATTAATAATACTTAAACAGGTTTAGGTAAACTGGTTTATCTTTAGTTGGGTCGACGACATACTCGTATATCAGCAAACATTCTTTGATACCGGCTGTGTTAAAGTAAAAACAAGTATGTCGTTTTTGGCAAATTTTACAATACATACATACATACATATACTCACGCCATTAATTCCCATTGGGGTAGGCAGAGACTATCGATCGCCACTTCGTACGATCCTGACAAACCTCTCTAGCTTCGTTTACATCCATCAATCTTTTCATACATGCTCTTTTATTCTTCATACTTCGGACGCCAGCCTTTTTGAGCACACTCTCAATTTGGTCCAAGTGTGTTCTTTGTGTTCAAATTTTACATGAGAGCAAAAAAACATTTTTTTTCTTTAAATTAAAATATTTCCTAAAGTTATTGTCGGATCTTGATGATTTTTGGATATGTCCGACGTATTGTAGATCCAAAATTTATTTTACTTGACCTTTACAGTAACGCCAATGCACAATGAAAATGCTTTTAGCATAGTCTTACCCTATTATTTATGTTACAATTACTAAGCTAAAAACAAGCAAATAACTTACTTGACTAAGAATTATGATCTTGAAAAAACGAAAATCATGTAAGTTGCAACTTACTTGATTTTAGCATTGACTTGCTGTTGCCTCTTCATGAGTGTACCGTCATAAGAACGTTGATTAAATCAAGTATCTTATCATACCAACTTATGGACTTTCACTTTTTTTTACAAATATATGATACAGAGATCGAAAAACAACTAATGGGTAGTTTTCAAATTTTGCGCAGGTAAATGAATCTTATATTCAAAGTTTTTCATTTTATATAAACTCTTTTTTTACAGATTTTTTGGATACGTTATTTATAATGACTGTTATACTTTTCATTTCTTTTATTTGGCGCAAAGTTTGCCACATAATTTTGATTTTATTTTAAGTTTTGTAGGATAAGGTGCAAAAGAAATACAACTCTGTTACCAATCATATTCAAGATATATTTTAAACATTATTAAATTTAAACCAATTTTTTTGCCATCATTGCTTACATTACAACACAGTATTTATAAGGAACAAATTTAATTATAATGACTTTTATTACGTATCTTTCAACAATAAGTTTAAAGGTTAAACAACTCTGTTACTATGATTAAGTTTACAAACCTTTAATTCCACCTAAATTCTTGTTTTCTTATTCTAAAACTAAGAAACGGCGAGTAATCGAAAAGTAATAAACTTAAATAATGATCTATCTTCTGGCATGCTTGGGACACACAAGTAACAGAGTAGTACTTTAGTATCATAGTTGTTTTTTTTACTTTACTTACACTAAAGAACTATTATCTGTAATAATAAAATTGACATTAACAACGAGATCTTTTCACTCGATTTTCCTGCCCATAGAGTGTCAAATTAGTAGTACCTCTTCGCTGTTCCTTTTTTGCCTTTGTTAACTTTTTTAAACTCCAAAACGATAGAGATTAAATTCTCAAACGGCCAAGACGGGTCAGTCTCAACTGATCTAAATTTTGGGGCCGAATCGTCAGCAGCCTTAAAAAAAAACTTCACCTCACCATCGTCTTCTATGTCACTTACTAATTTATTCGTCCAGTGATAATGGCCAAGATGGTAGACATCTTGGCCACTATCAACATCCAAATGTGGCCGAGTTTCCAGCTCTGAAGTTCTGGCTACCCCTTTTTGGGAGTTATGGCCGTGAGTATATATGTACATACATACATACATACACTTTTGGTGACGGGTCTCCAACCACATCGCCCAAAAATCACTTAAAAAGCTCTTATACCCTTAGTCGCCTCTTATGATCACCCACGGGTAGAAATGGGGTAGTGTTATTCTAAGCCGACACTACACGGCTATATATGTATGTATGTATGTATTATATATAGAATAAAAGTTTTGTTTCTGCCGGTATTGGGTAGCTGGTCCATCTGAGAAAACATGAAATACGGTCAATCTTGACTTTTCCTACCATCTTCCCTTGCGTTTATTTTATTTTCTTGTCTTTTTCTGTATAATTCATACTTTTTCTGTGTTTCCTCCAATACTTTTGACCTGTGTCTTTTTGCCGGCTTTCTGCCCCGTTTTATTGTTAACTTTATCGAAGCATGAAAGTAGAGTGAATGCAGTAGAAATGAGATCCCTCAGAAAAGTGTGTAATGTAAGGTTATGTGATCGTGTGAGGAATGATGTGATTCGTGAAAGGTGTGGTGTAAAAGATGATATTGTAAGAAAGATAGAAAAAGGAATGTTGAGATGGTTTAGGCACATAGAGAGGATGGATGACAGTAAATTGGTGAAAGAGATATATAGAGCCAATGTGGAAGGTAATGTTAGTAGAGGACGACCTCGGAGGACACATTTGGATCAAATAGAAAATGTGCTCAAAAAGGCAGGTGTCCGCAGTATGAAGAATAAAAGAGCATGTATGAAAAGATTGATGGATGTAAACGAAGCCAGAGAGGTTTGCCAGGATCGTACAAGGTGGCGATCGATAGTCTCTGCCTACCCCAATGGGAACTAACGGCGTGAGAATATGTATGTATGTATGTATGTATGTTATCGAATCAGTTGTGCTATAACGAGAATTCTAAATTCTAAATTAAGTTGAAACACAGACAATATTAATCGAGGACGTTGATTTTAGTCTTCAACAGTTGGAGTTCTAAATTGTAGAGTCATAATATCAGGTGATGATTCTGTTTTCATAACAATGTGGAGAGCTTGAACTCGGTTTCTACATTTAGCATTTGCAGCTCGCCATTTTCTAATTGCTCTGTGTTTTCTTGAAGTTTTACCTTTTACTAACCGTTTCTTGGACTGCCTCCGTGGTCTCGCGGTTGAGCGCTTGGTTTCAAGTACGGAGGTCTCGGGATTGATCCCAGGGGATAAACTCACAAATTTGATTTGTAAGATTTAACCCAGTTTGGAAGGATATTGCAGGCTTGAATCACCTGATTTTCCGAAAATTAGGATGATTTCGAGCTTCGGAGGGCACGTTAAGCCGTCAGTCTCGGCTACTATTACGGTAGTAGTCGTTAGTCTGCCAACCCGCCATTGGCCAGCGTGCTGAACTATTGCCAAATCACCCTATATAGGGTAGGCTCGAGTTCCTCGGCGGGGACATATATGGGCTGTGAAGATTGAGGTGAGGAACCGTTTCTTCGCATGGTATCTGTCTAAATTCTTTTTCTTAGATTCCGCTTATTTTCCTGGGTTAGGTCCTTCTTTTTGCGGTATCTTTTGCCGTTGCTTTTAAAACCAGTTTGAAATAGAAAGATGTAAAACCATCTGAAACAAATAATATAAGTAAATATGTTTAAAAATATATCGCTATCGTGTTTAATATTATCTTTTGGTGCAAAGTTTAAACTATAGTCTACTCTGTTACCTAGTTTACGTCTCTGTTACCATTCATTAAGTAACAGAGTTGTTGGCAACAAAGTGGTAAATCTAACCGTCTTTGGACCATTTATGTAAGTTACACCCGTGGATTGAGACAATTCATGGTTAAATAAGATATTCACGCTAAATACTACGAGTTTAATGTAAATTCCGCCTAGTGCAAGGATCATCAATTTACTATGTATCTGTAATTTTTGGTGTGTTAATAAACTGTTTTTTTTTTTTAAATTTAATAAGAAATTATTAATTACTTACCCAATTATGTCGGTAACAGAACGGACGCAGAATAAACACACGCGAAACTTTTAACGCCGCGTGGCCGTCTGGCTAGCTGCATGATCCCCCTGCCCTTGTGTTTTGCATTCATAACAATAACGGCTACTGCACTACAACTTTTAGAACTATGCATTCAGTGAAATCTATATTTCTTCTCGAGTTTTAGTATAGTAACAGAGCGGTACTATTAATTTATATACCGTACTTACTAATACTACTAATACTAATACTTTTTTCGTTCACTTGATCTCAGAGCGAACGGACGTGTTTTTCTTGTGATTGTAAAAATAATTTTTGGATTACCCTTTGAATGGGGACAAAGTGCAGCGGCTGTGATGCCGCTATTTACGATCTCTTATATATGGAGTGTTCGTTGGAAAGATGCAAGAAAACATATCATCTTGTGTGTCTCTCGTTGACTAAGGAGATGTATGATGTGTTTTCGGAAGAATATAAAACCAAGTGGGTGTGTCCGGAATGTGTTTGTTGTGTTCCAAAGAAATTCAATTCCAATACACCAGTGAGAGCGCACACCATAAACGAGACATTTACACCAACCAGGTTCGTGACAATTGAGCGCGGCAGCCGAACAAACCCTGGAGATGTCTCAGTAGTGGTTGATAATGAGTGCAAAGTGTTAGAAGAAGTGCGTGAATTCCGATCGGAAATGAGAGCTATCCTGGAACAACATACACGGGAATATACTTCACTAAAGGATGCATACACTAAGAAAGTTGAGGAATTTAAGGAAATGAAAGTTATTCTCAAATCATTAGAATAAATCTAGGAAGATCGATTCATTGGAAGCGCAGGTCAATCATCTGGTCGAACAAAATAAGCTCTTAATGGCAGGCAATACGGATCAAAATTCAACGAAGCAGATTGCCTCGCAAAAATTGGGGAACGTGGCGAAAACGAGAAGTTTTGCAAGCGCTGTCAAGAAAAATGTACAAAAGAAGGTAGTCGCGAATAAACCCCTGAATGAAGTAAGGAATGAAACGGATGTTACCGAAATAGAGTTGCCAGTAAATGTTTCCGAAAATGCACGTAAAAGCGAGGGCAAGGGTGCAGTACAAGAAAACGAAGAACAACAATGGAAGTATGTCCAAAGGAAAGGAAAATATGCCAGCGGTGATGTTCAAAAGGGAGGTAACGAAAAGGCAGTTGACATTCAGGGAATAGAAAGGAAGAAATCTCTCCATGTCTGGCGTCTGAAAAAAGAAACAACGGAAGAAAGCTTGGAGAAATATGTGAAACAGGTATTAGGTGAAGAGAACTCGATAAAAGTAGCGAAGATCAAACACAGAACAGAAAGAGAATATGCGTCTTTTATCATAAGTGTGCCAGAAAAGATGTATGAAAAATTATGTCTACCGGAGATTTGGCCGGTGAATGTTGAATTTTGTGAGTGGATTTGGTTTCGAGCCCCCCGAAAACCAAATATCACAGAGAAAGCCTATTGAAATTTATTACCAAAATGTCAGGGGGCTCAGAACTAAACTACAAGACTTTAGCACAGGCTTACATTCAATGAACGCGGATCTGTATGCAATTACGGAAACTGGTTGCAACGGTTCAATTTACGACGCAGAAATAACTCCACCAAGCTACACTTTACTCCGGTGCGACCGTATGGACGGCCGGAAGCAGGGAGGAGCGCTTATTGTGGCAACACCGAGACTACAGCTGAGACAAATAACGGTACCCGAAGACGTCAAACTGAGTGAGCGAGTATTTGAACTTGTTTGTGCCGGTGTTTATTTAGGAAACAGACTCTTATTTGTTTTATGTGTTGTGTACATTCCCCCAAAGAGTAGTGATACTGAATACATGCTATTATTCAAAACAATAGAACAGTTTGCCGTGAAATATAGTAATATTGTAGTGGCGGGTGATTTCAATATGTATTCGAGTTCGCAAACTGTAACCAATTATTATGAATATTTTAGTACTTATTGTGAATTTATTCAGTGTAACCAGGTAAGGAATTGCAATAATAGAACGTTAGACTTAGTATTGAGTTCAATGGGGACCGGGAACGTAAGTGTTGGTGAGTCTAAACAGTGCTTAGTGCCTGTGGACATACAACACCCTCCCTTGGAGGTTTGTGTGCAGCTGAGACGTGCAGCCGACGGTAGAGGCGATGCCACCCATGTCCCGTCGAAAGTTCCAGCTGGTCCCGAGCAGATGTCTGACAGGTATGCACACCAATGTTCAGAATGGAATTTCAACAAAGCTAATTTCCCCCTTCTTTATTCATTGTTGGGAACTATAGATTGGCCTTCGCTATATGAATTGGATTTAAATATGAGCTTAAACTATTTTTATGATACAATTTATTCTGTGTTTGATGACTGTGTGCCCAAAAAAAAGCGAAAGACTGTGAACCCCAGGTACAAATACCCAGAGTGGTACACAAGTGACATTATTCGCGACATTAAACTAAAATATAATCTTCATAAACAATTTAAGCATAGTAAATCAAAGGAGGACTATAATTTGTATTCTGAATGTAGGGCTAGGGTAAAAAGGAACATTAAAGATGCTAATGACAAGTATGAACAGCAAATGCAATTTAATCTTCAAAAAGATCCAAAATCCTTTTGGAGTCATATTAATTCAAAGAAAGCAAATAGGAATGCAAAGGTAATTTTGAAAGATGGGGTGCCTCTGGGTGAACAGGCTTGTGCTGATGAATTTGAAACTCTGAACCTCCTAAGTTAGATGTGAACTCTGCAATCATTGAAGCTGGTGTGGCAAATGGCTCAGCCAGAGTACAGTTAGATAATATTACACTTAATGAGGTGCAGGGGGCATTGAAAGTGCTTAAATCAAAAAAGTCTGCAGGTCCGGATTGTATCCCACAATATATTCTTAAAGATTGTAGGTTAGTGTTAGCCTGCCCATTGTTACACATTTATAACCTTATTCTCAAAGAGGCGTTATTCCCTAACAAATGGAAGACCACTAGGGTGGTACCAGTGCCAAAGGGGGGGTCAGGTAAAAGTGTGGATGAGTACAGGCCAGTAGCAATACTATCAGCTCCAGCCAAAGTATTTGAGGCGGCTATTCATAAAATATTATCAGCTCAAATAAATATACATTTAGATGAAGCCCAACATGGGTTTAGGCCAGCTAGAAGCACCTCCAGCAACCTGCTGAATTATGCGATTGGTATAATCCCAGAGGTAGATGGTGGGGGTCAAGTTGATGCTGCCTACTTCGACTTCAAAAAAGCATTCGACTTGGTTGATAATGACATTCTACTTAAGAAGTTGGCTGGTTTTGGTTTCATCCCGAACCTGCTGCACTTTTTCGCAAGTTACATGAAGGACATAATGCAATATGTAGAGTGGGTTGGATTTAAAAGTGAGTCATATTTTACTAGATCTGGCGTTAGCCAGGGTTCAAACCTTGGCCCATTACTATTTATTCTGATGATAAACGACCTACCATCAGTAGTAAAATATGCTTCAAGTCTATTATTTGCGGATGACCTCAAATTATACCAACAAATTAGGTCTCAAAGTGACTGTATTAGACTGCAAGAGGACATTGATAAAATAGAAAAGTGGAGTATAGATAACAAGCTGCAATTTAACAAATCCAAATGTGCAGTGATATCCTTCACTAGGGCATTAACACCTATCCAGCAGGAGTATGTCATTGGGGGTTCATCCATGGTCAGGGTCACTGAAGTTAAAGATCTAGGGGTTAAATTTTGTGATAAATTGCATTTTATGGAACACATTGTCAATATTTCTAAAAAGGCTTTTGGTCAGTTAGGTTTTATTCTGCGCAATGTGCGAGATTTTACTAATATTAAAGCTATTGTAGCATTATACAATGCTTTAGTTAGAAGTAATTTGAAATTTAATGCACTTGTCTGGTCCCCTCATGAAATTAAATATAGTCTTATGTTGGAACGAATACAGAATAAATTTGTAAGGTATCTATATCTCAAATACTATGGGGTATACCCATTTTACCCACTTAACTACCCAACTCTATTTGTGTTGGGTATGGTAGGATATACTGAGCTGAGGGTTAGGAGACAGCTTTCTTTAGTGTTGTACCTATTCAAAGTGCTCAGAGGTAAGTTAGACAATCCAGTTGTACTGGAGCAGCTTCGCCTCAACATACCAGACAGGTACATGGGTCGTAGGCGACGACCTGCCCTATTGGCTGTACCGTTCGCACGCACCAAGCTACTAGGGGAGGCTCCAGTCACTCGGGCTCTTAGTACATTAAATTTAATTGCTGAGGATGTAGACTTGTTTTGGTGTACTCTGAATGAATTCACAATAGTAGCATTAAACATAATTTGCTACAAGTGAAGAAATTACATATGTGTTAGAATAAGTTATTTTGTATTAATGTTAATAATTTATTATGAATGTATTTTATAAGATTTTATGTTTTCCGATGCCATTGCATTAGGCTGTGCCTGTAATGATGGTAATCATGTATGAATAAATAAATAAATAAATAAATAAATTAATTAAGCGGACTCATGGGATGAAAGTTTAAAAGACATATTTAATAATCATTTAATGTCTATGAAGTGTTATAATTGCCTTTAATTAATTATCATAATGCCTTATTTAAATATAATCCGAATTCTGAAGCATGTATATAACAGAAAGGAGAAATGACCTGACAATGTGTATTGTATCGGCGCTTGGGACAGAAGCAAAATGTATGAAAATCAACTCTGTTACCAAGAATGACCACATTGTTATGACAAAAAACATATAATATAGGTAAAAAAAGGTACTGTTTTTCAATGAAAAGATCGTTGTATTGTTGTACAGTTTAAAAAATAATAATTGTAATGTTAAAATCATCGTATTATTTATTTTGAAAATATATGTATTTCCAGGGACAAGTTTACCTGCGCAAAATTTGAAAACCCCATTTTATTTCATGAGTGCGACTTAATTTATAATGTTAACTAATATACCCTGTTTTAAATGATTTAGATCAAATGTACTTTATAAATTCAAATAACTTTAATTATTTTTATCGGAAATGTTGACAATATTTAAAAAATATTATATTATCCCAAACGGAACCCTCCTCTACGAATAACCAGATAAAAAAATGGTCAATATTTTACCAATAAATATACATTCATTGCTTTCACGATCTCATTCGATAAGAAGTAGCCATAGCCGAGCGTGTTCATTTCTATGTTCAAGTAAAGTAAATATTATGTTGTTTTTGATTTTAAAATATATAGCCTTAGGGCTCGCAGTTATTTTAACTTTTGCTTATTTATTCATGACAAGACGTTTTCGTTATTGGGATGATAAAAGTGTAGTGTCACCAAAACCGGTTGTTTTTTTCGGAAATGTTAAAGATTTGGCACTTCGAAGGATGTCCTTTGGAAAATGGATGCAGAGACTATACGAAGCTTTTCCGAATGAGAAAATTGTCGGTTTCTATAGATACTGGAATCCAGCGTTGCTTGTACGGGATCCCGAAATTATAAAACATATTATGATCAAAGATTTCGGTCTGTTCGTTGATCGTGGTTTGGAAATAAATAAGAAGAATTTAGGTTACAACATGTTTCATGCTGACAACGAAACTTGGAGAATACTACGAAACAAATTTAGCCCTTTATTTTCCTCCGGTAAACTAAAAGGTATGCTTTACTTAATGAAAACTCAAGCTGAAAAGTTCACAAGTCTCACCGAAGATATATGTACTAAAACACCTGAATCAGATATTTATCCTTTGATTCAAGTATTTACGACAGGAAACATAGCAACTTGTGCATTTGGGTTCGAACCAAATTTAGAAGAGGTTAGTAAACCAGGTGGATTTTACACAAAGTTGGACAAAGCAATATTTAACCTTCCCTTTGCTTTTGAAATCGATGCAATGTTTCCAGGATTGCTTAAAAAAATGAATATTGACTTCTTTGCAAAACCTGTGGTGGACTTTTTCCACAATATTGTATCTGACGTAATGCGTGAGCGTGATGGAAAATCAAGTGGTCGCAAAGATTTCATGGATTTACTTCTTGATCTTAAAAACAGTAAAGTAGTTCATGGTTCAAAACTAAGTGAAGAAGATTCAACACGAAGCATCGAAATTACTGAAGACATAATGGCCGCTCAGGCATTTGCTTTTTACGCTGGTGGATATGGAACATCTGCATCTACATTTTCGCATCTTCTTTATCATTTAGCTTTAAATCAAGATATACAAGAAAAAGTAATCGAAGAAATTGATGGTATTATAAATAAGTGTAACGGTGATATTACATACGAAACTCTAAACGAAATATCTTACTTCTCCCAAGTGGTTTCTGAAACACTAAGAATGTATCCATTAGTTGAACCTCTGCAGCGAGTACTATTAGCTCCTAAATATAAAATTCCTGGAACTAATGTGACGATAGAAAAAGGCACAATGGTGTTTATTTCTGGTTTTGGACTGCATCACGATAAAGAATATTTTGAGGAGCCTCTGAAATTCAACCCTGACAGATTTGCTGAAGGAAAAGACCAATACTCTTCGGTATATCTACCATTTGGAACTGGTCCTCGAAATTGTATTGGTGAGTCTGAACTTTATACCCCTGCTTTAAATATAATTACACAAGCAATAATAAAAGGTTTAGGCTATTGTTGTGTAGCGCCCGCTTAGAATAGCGCTACCCCATTTCTTCCGGTGGGTGTACGTAAGAGGCGACTAACGGTATTGGGGCTTTTAAGGGAACGTTGGGCGATGCGGTTGGAGACCCATCATCAATAACCTTTATTTTAACATCTTTTCCCCACTCAACTTTCCAAAAGTGGCTGAGGAATTTCTAATAAGTATATGTATGTATGTATGTATGTTTAGACTATGAAACTACTGTGTACTGCGCTTTTCTAATGTCATATACATTCACATCGTTCATCTTTATTTTAAAAGCTAATAAAGGATGATCTAAAGTATTATCGTTATGTACAGTGCTGGTTAAGTATACCAGCCATCTTTTTTTTCCCGCAAGTGTACACCACCATCGACTGGTGGCAGAACTTTTGGCTATCAATGTGGAGGTCTAGAGTTCGATTCCCTGGATGTAAAGTAAAAAAATATATGTAAAATTTGACCAACTTTTATAGAAGAATATTCAGACTTAAATCACCTGATTATCCAAAAATTAAGATGTTTCCGTGCTTCGGAAGACCTTCGGTCCATAGTTATCAGTCCGCCAAACTGCATTAGGCAAACGAATGGGCTATAGCCAAATCACTCTTTTTAATGAAGGTTCGAGCCCCTCGGTGAGTACATATAATGACTGCGATGATGAATTAAGTCCCGGTTACTTATCAAATTGAAATTATTATCGAAATCTTTTTATATTTTGTAGTACATTAATACATGTATTTAGCTATAAATGCCTAGAAGGGGAAGCTAGAGCTTCAGGATAAGACATTTTTCAACCACCAAAAGATTGTTATATAAAGATTGTTGATGATGAGTCTTTGACTACATCGCCCAGCAATCTATTCACAAGCCCCTATATCCTTAGTCACCTTTTACGAACACCCACGTGTAGAAATAGGATAATTCTATTTTAAACCAACCTTACTCATGCACAGCACATAATTTTCCTTAGTATATTATTAATTACATGTTTTTTTTTGTGTTGTTCTAGGTATGCGGTTCGCTTACATGGCAATGAAAATTCTTGCTCTCTACTGGTTTAGAAAATTCAGAGTTTATCCCACAGAAAAAACGCCAGAGATACTAGAATTCCGCCCAAACCGAATCATCATAGGTGTTAAAGATGGTATAATGTTAAGAATAACAAAGAGATAGTTAAGACATTAATAGTTCTATTAGTGTTTGAAATATAATTTTAAGTTTTAGTGCCTTAGTTTTCTTTACATTAAGACCATTAGTTATTAGGATAGGCAGAGACTATTTATACAGACATTTTGTACGACCCTGGCAAACTAACGGTACTTTAGTGATAAACTTCATGCCTATCGCCGTTTTTTACGAATACACTGTCACAAAACTAAGTACACCTAAGCCATATGGATTTTCTTATGATGGTTCCCTCACTGTTAACAACTTTGATAAATAGCCTACACATAATAACTTTAACAATTTAGAAAAGACGAATTTGTGTTAGCTCGGCCCGTGATTTTAATTAAAGGCGAGTGTTCAACCCATTGGGCGGCTTGAGCGATTGATAATTTAAAAATAGATACTCCTCGTTCGTCTAAATTGTCTGGTTGCAAAAAAAAAAATGAAATATTTTAAAATGTACAAACGGTTTTAGTGACTGTACCGGTGAATATACCAGTTTTTTTTTATTATCCATAAATATGAACTATTTTTATTCATTCAAGCCCTCAGAGGGCCTCAATTCTGGTTGGAAAATCAATCACAAAAAGAAAAACCTAATTTGCAGAGAATTTTAAATAAACCTACTTCATCTCCATTACATTGTACTAAAAATGAAGTTAAAATAACTTTAGACCCAATTTAAAAACATAATCTTCTAAGTCAAAGCAGAAGCCGATAAAAAAAAAATACCTTCCCTTAAATTTTTAAGGGGATGTTTGAAGTTTTTCAATGACAGATCGCAAACATGCATGGCGGTTAACTTCATTTTACCGACATAAGCTTTATTTTAGCTTAAGGGTCGATTATCACAACAGAACAAAATGACCTGCCTAGTATTTGGCCTGGCTTTAACGCATCAACTTTGACATGTTGGGTTGCGGAAACCCTGCATGCAAAGGGATTTCAAGTTCTAGTTTATCTAGATGATTTCCACATGATGCACTAAGTAATCGCCAGGCTGCGGAAGCCGCGAGACACTTGGAAGAACTTGGTTGGTTAGTATCTTCAGGCTGCGAAAGCCGCGAGACAGTTCGAATTACTGATTTGGCAAGTGGCTTCTGGCTGCGGGAGCCATGAGACAACTGGAACTACTAAGTTGGAAAGTGTCTTGAGGCTGCGGAAGCCGCAAGATACTTAGAGCTATTAAGTGTGCAAGCAATTTATCAATAATCTCACTTGACTCCCATACAGAGTTTTAAATACTTTGGCATACGACTGCAACAGACTTATTTTTTTACGGACCAGAGACTGCAGAAAATAATTTATTTTTCTAGTTGCAAGTGCGTCAAAATCAACCAAACTTCGCGAGTTTGGTGTTGGATGTAAATTTCATTGACAAAATGCTGAAATATTTTTGAGACCATTTAACGGTTCAAGCTCATGTCAAATAGATGTATCCGAGGTGGTGCAGCACGAAATGATTTGGTGGCGCGGAGCCATTCATCTTTCGACGCCGATCCATAATAGTATAAACCTGCCAATATTCCGCCCCGAAAATCATTAAGGTAGTAACTAATAAAAACACCAATGGGAGAAAAACGTTTACAAAGCTCTCAAAACGTTTGATATGTAATTTCATATTTAGTACAGTAGGTAGTAGGTTACACATATTTATTTATCTTTAGCACCTATAATAGACCTAGATATGTGCTATAGGTACTAAATAATAATTACAAAGTGACAAATTACCAATATGGATCGAATAACATAGTACATGAAATCAGCTTGGTCAGCTCTATGAGAAATAAAGGTTATTGGTGATAGATCTCTAACCGCATCGCCCAAAAATCACTCAAAATGGCCCAATACCCTTAGTCGCTTCTTACGAACACCTTCGAGAAGAAATGGGGTGGTTTTATTCTAAGCCGAAACTAACACTCACAGCGGAAACATACAAAATCGGTTTTACTTCACCTGATTGCACTGAAACATTAGATTTTGCTCAACTTCGAGGAATAAATTTCTTTACTTCTAATTCTTTTATTTCGTTAGTTAATTTTGAGAATTCTTTCGCCTTTCCTTTTTGCGGCTTTGACAGAAAAACTCCTTACATAGCATATAACACGCATATAACATAGCCTACTCTTCTGTATTTTTTAACAGCGCATTAATTAAAAAATCTGAAAAGCTCATATGAAATCAAAATCATTTATACAATGCCAGTCACGGAAAGAGTTAAATTTAAGTTATTAGTAATCTAAAGATAGATTCAAAACAAAAAAAGCAATTAAATCACACTTTACGAACATTCATAGTTTGTAAAATTTCCCATCGTTTTCAAATAAAAAGATGACATGGGCATTCTTCTCGTTTAGCTTATGTCAACAGCTCAAAGCTGCACTTGAATGCATTGAAAACTTCCCGGAGCAGTTCCAGTGGTTGTACTTGCTGTATGTACGTTGACTAGGAAATTTTTCAACGGAGAGCTCAGTCATGGCTTCAGACAGTCTATGTATAGCGAAACTCTATTTAAATTAGTAAAAAAGTACCTGATTCCAAATAACTATATCTGATTTTATCTTTTACTTATAAATGTTCTGAATTTGAACTAAATATACGATTTTATTAGATTACAGTTTAAATTTAAGGGTAACGAACGGGGCATCAACTGTTACTTATTATTATTATTTTCCAATGAATACTGGCGCGAGTGGCAGATTCCAATGCTGTACTGGTTCCTACGCTGATATATGGTAGTGAATTTTGGGCATGGCAAAAGAGTTATGAAAGTAGAGTGAATGCAATGGAAATGAAATCCCTCAGAAGTATATGTTACTAGCTGACCCGACAGACTTCGTACTGTCAAATTTGCTTATGACAAAGCTTAAAACCTCAAAAATTTTAGCTTATGTGTTATTCTAATGTATAAGCTATATTGTGGTAAAGTTTCATTCAAATCCATTCAGTAGTTTTTACGTGAAAGAGTAACAAATATCTATACATACATACATCCATACTTACAAACTTTCGCCTTTATAATATTAATAGGATGTAAGGTTGTGCGACAGAATGAAAAATAGTGTGATTCGTGAACGATTAGGTATAGAAGATGACGTGGTGTGCAAGATAGAGAAAATATTGTTATTTATTTATTTATTATAAAAACACAATAATGCTTAACAGCTATGGCCAACACGCAATTATTTTTAGGTAGTACAAAATATATGAATTTAACATTCACAACAAATATAATTAACTTATGTTGTTATGTTGGTTGGGGCACATAGAGAGGATGGATAAGCGTTAAGTGGTAAAAGAGATATATAAGGCCAATGTGGATGGTGTTTTTAGTAGAGTACGGCCGCGTTAGATGTTTGGAAACCAAATAAAAGAGCATTTATGAGAAAAATGATGAATGTGACAGAAGTAAGAGAGATTTGGCTGGATCATACAAAGTAGCGGTCTATAGTCTCTGCCTACCCCAAAGGGAACAGCGAGCGTGAGTTTAAGTAAGTAAGAGTAACACAGCTGCTCATGATATGTAGCAATATAATAAAAATAATACTTTGCCATAAACATGACAGCAGGCGTAAAATACTACATTATTTTACTTGTACGCTCGCATGGCCGATGGCTGTTGGGCAAGTGTGTTTACTTGCACGCACGCAGGGCCGATGGCTTTTGGGCTCAACTTATAGAGTGTGGGTAGGACGACACAGTATGGGTATGCTTCCGATAAGGTAGACAAATTACTTGGTCCCGAAAGCCGATGGACGAAGGCAGCACAGGACTGGTGGTTGTGGAGACCTTTGGGGGAGGCCTATGCTCAGTAGTGGACGAGTTTTGACTGATTGTTTATAAAATATACTATCCTAAATTTTGTCCACAATTTAGGATGACATATAAAATTCCAATGATAAGCAATGGCAAGGGATTGTCAACTTAATCAGAAACCCACTTGAACAAATTAGGTTGGCCTTATTTATAATGGGTGTTATTTAAACGGTTAGCAAAGTATTGGTATATTTGTGAGCAGAAATATTTAATTGGTAAGCTAAAATTGATAGTTGGACAGCAACTTGTGTTCAGCAAATATTAATAAATCAGTCTGCAATATATATCATTCTGAACAGCAGTATTTTTTTTTGTACAGCTGTGTATATATCAAAGCTGCAATGAGTGACCTGTAGTTAATTAAATTTTGGTAAGCACTTAGAGAATAAGCAAATAAATCAGTTTAGTGCCGCTAAAATTAGTCTAACAAATAATAAATAAATATCATACTTAAAAAGCACTAAATGGGCGCATCACTTACTGATGATTCATTTATTTATTCTCTCTCAGTAAGTAGGTTACTTTTAGTATTATAGCACAGATATGTTTATGGAATAATAAAGAAGCCGTTTTAGTTTTATAATTATTATATTCAAAAAACAGTAACATTTTTTTATTTATTGTATAATTAATGCTCGTTTTGCCTTTGAAGGCCGGCCACGTTTCCTCTTTGAAACCGTTAAATATATAGGATGGAACTTGCGGTTTTGGTCCGTGGTTCCACAGACCAAAATAAGAAAACCCTGCCAGATGATTTTGTATGTGGCATCTGCATGAACGACGCTGGATTTTTTTGAAATTTCAATCAAATATTTTGTAGAAATAATAAAACGGAAAATGGTTTTTTTTTTCAATAAATACGCAAAACAATTATTTAAACTGCCATCCAAATTTAAAATATGCTATACAGTCAAATAAATTGCGTGTAGAAATGTTTTCTCTGCTAACCGAATGTATAATCTTGCTGACCAAGTAATTATTCTTCGACTGACTGTTTATTTTGCAGATACATAATAAAACTCGCTACCAGTTTGTGTTTAAATTACAGACCATTGTCATGATTATTTACAGACCACGAATTGCAGCCTGATTTTAATTATTGCTAACAAAATCTTTGTATGCTAACCACATGATTTATTAGCGGTTATTTCTTGCAAACCTAATTTTTAAATGGCATACACAGTAATTACTTCTCATTTAGGGTGTTATTTAAACGGTTAGCAAAGTATTGGTATATTTGTGAGCAGAAATATTTAATTGGTAAGCTAAAATTGATAGTTGGACAGCAACTTGTGTTCAGCAAATATTAATAAATCAGTCTGCAATATATATCATTCTGAACAGCAGTATTTTTTTTTGTACAGCTGTGTATATATCAAAGCTGCAATGAGTGACCTGTAGTTAATTAAATTTTGGTAAGCACTTAGAGAATAAGCAAATAAATCAGTTTAGTGCCGCTAAAATTAGTCTAACAAATAATAAATAAATATCATACTTAAAAAGCACTAAATGGGCGCATCACTTACTGATGATTCATTTATTTATTCTCTCTCAGTAAGTAGGTTACTTTTAGTATTATAGCACAGATATGTTTATGGAATAATAAAGAAGCCGTTTTAGTTTTATAATTATTATATTCAAAAAACAGTAACATTTTTTTATTTATTGTATAATTAATGCTCGTTTTGCCTTTGAAGGCCGGCCACGTTTCCTCTTTGAAACCGTTAAATATATAGGATGGAACTTGCGGTTTTGGTCCGTGGTTCCACAGACCAAAATAAGAAAACCCTGCCAGATGATTTTGTATGTGGCATCTGCATGAACGACGCTGGATTTTTTTGAAATTTCAATCAAATATTTTGTAGAAATAATAAAACGGAAAATGGTTTTTTTTTTCAATAAATACGCAAAACAATTATTTAAACTGCCATCCAAATTTAAAATATGCTATACAGTCAAATAAATTGCGTGTAGAAATGTTTTCTCTGCTAACCGAATGTATAATCTTGCTGACCAAGTAATTATTCTTCGACTGACTGTTTATTTTGCAGATACATAATAAAACTCGCTACCAGTTTGTGTTTAAATTACAGACCATTGTCATGATTATTTACAGACCACGAATTGCAGCCTGATTTTAATTATTGCTAACAAAATCTTTGTATGCTAACCACATGATTTATTAGCGGTTATTTCTTGCAAACCTAATTTTTAAATGGCATACACAGTAATTACTTCTCTTTTGGAATTATGTTTGAGTTCGTTGTTAGGGTTCCGCGCTGAAACGCTAAAACGTTATGCTAGTATCAAACAAGTTATTTCTTATTGTCAGTATGTAACAGACGAGACGGTATATCAAACTATAATACAGACAAATAAATTATACATTTCTGTCGCTACTGTTGCTGAGAATACTAAAAATGGTATAAAACAATGGTATACTAACATGCTATAGGCGATAGTCCTGCCCCCTGACACGTTAGTACACTGTCCAAGCAAAATGGGTACTCTGAACGCCAGGTGACAATGCCACGTGATGTACAGAAGTAGTAGTATCGGGGATATACTGCGCTTAAACGCTTGAGTTTTGAGTTTTGAGTCTTACATACGAGAGACACCTTCCTACATATAATAATGGCAATCAATCAAAAGAAGACGTAGCTTTAGCTTCAGAAAAAAAACTTTCGGCCACTTTTAGAACTCATACATAAAAACATATATTCACGGCTATAAATCCCTAGAAGGTGTAGCCAGAGGTAAGAAATTATGATTCTGAAAAGATGATAAAATAAAGGTTGTTGGTGATGGGTCTCCAACCGCATCGCCCAAAAATCCCTTAAAAAGCCCCAATACCGTTAGTCGCCTCTTACGTACACCCACCGGAAGAAATGGGGTAGTGCTATTCTAAGCCGACACTACACATCAAAAAGTTTTTAGAACTCGTGTCAGGATTAATTTAAAACCTAAGTTGGGAAGAAGTGGGTTTATTGGTAGTAACGCACAACGAAGGTTGCCATCAATACCAAGTTACTTGAAGCATATAAAAAAGCAGTAAATTTTATTGTAGATAATTTAGTTATATTATTCACATACATACATCCATACATATACTCACGGCTATAAATCCCTAGATGGGGTAGCCAGAGCTTTGGAATTAGAAATTCCTCAGCCACTTTTGTTGGTGATGGGTCTCCAACCGCATCCCCCAAAAATCCCTTAACCCTCTGTAGCGCCATGTAACATTTCTGTCACAGACCGATTTTCCGCCTACCAAAATTCAAATGCTTTTTTAAATCCATATTGCGTCTTTAAAACATTTCTTTAACAAACTAATGTATCGATGTTGTTCATCACAAAAAATGTAGGTGGCGTTTGTGAAGCGTGCTGGCCAATGTTTATCGACTGATCGGACTTAACTACCTGCGGGATTTCTATAATCAGTAAATAATTTAAAAACGTGTTAAATACTGTTTGTTTTCGACACGAACCATCGACTATGAATAGCCGTCGGTCCATTGAAAATGAAATTTAAGCTAAACAACACAAATGTCCAGCACAACATGTTCCTCCAGTGGCAATCAGGCAAGATCAAACAGGACACTGGCCCGTTTAGATAGAAAAGAAAACCCACTGCAAATTTCCAAACTGCTCTGGTGTCTCACAAACCATGTGCGAGAAATATGGCGTAGCTTTATGCTATAATAAGCTCAACAATTGTTTCAGACAATTTCACCTCAGTTAAGTTACATTATTGACGCCGTGTAACATTTCTGTCACACTCCCTTTTACGCTGTTTTTTTCCGAATAATGAATAAATATTTAAAAAATCCCGAAACAAGTGTCTTTTTTTTTCATGTGAGAAACATGTTTAAGCACTTGTTTTTTTAAATTTTAACTTCTTGCACTACAAAGGGTTAAAAAGCCCCAATACCGTTAGTCGCCTTTTACGGACACCCACCGGAAGGAATGGGGTAGTGCTATTCTAAGCCGACACTAGACAGAAACTCAGACGAGATGAGAACATCTGAAGAAGTTTTAGTTCTCTGTCACTCCTTCAGGATCATACGGTGTCACTTCAATTAAGTTAGATTTTGTGTAATATACAATGCAATATAGGTTCCCCGCTTGATTCCAATGTGAGTGTAAAAAGCCGTTCCGCGGCCATCTTGTCCGGCCCATTTGAATTGCAAATGGCGGACAGAATAAATTACGATATCGCACGTGATTTAATTAGTCTTAGTAATGAAACAAAGAGTTTTTGACCTTTCATTTTCTTTGTGATGCCTGAATATAAAATATAGCCTGTTTTCAATTTTGATGCGATATTCATTTGAAATTTCCATTTTTAATAGGAAACTCCTAGTTCTTTGGGTATTACTGAGAGCGAGCCTTTTTTCAGTTGGAGTTTATCAAAATCAGAATTATAGAATAATCAGACAGAAGAATCAACCTGCTGTGTAGTGCCGGCTTAGAATAGCACTACCCCATTTCTTCCGGTGGGTGTACGTAAGAGGCGACTAACGGACTTGGGGCTTTTTAAGGGATTTTTGGGCGATGCGATTGGAGACCCATCACCAACAACATTTATTCTACCATCTTTTCCCCACTCAACTTCCAAAAGTGGCTGAGGAATTTCTAATTTCTTAGCTCTGGCTACCCCTTTTAGGGATTTATAGGCGTGAGTATATGTATGTACGAGCCTTTAATATTAAAATCTAAAGCACTGTTAATTTAAGCCGTTTGTTAGTTATAAAAAGTGTAACTAACACTACTATCTTTTATAGTTAAAAATATGTATTGTAGGCATCCTATATTGAATTATAGCTGTACATTTTATTTCAAATTATGGTATCAAATAATATCATATCGCTTATTTTTTTGCTCGGTAGTATAAAAAAGAGAACAAGATTTAAATATCAGAATTTGAAGTGATTCTTAGTGAATTGTCGATATAACGTCCAATTCTGTAAAAAACTGTTTTTATCATAAAGAGTTTTAAAGTAAAAAAAAATTAAGCTAAGAAAAGGTTATGTACTGACAAAAAGTTAATTTGGCTACTACTCAACTTTCACAGTATACAAAATGCACCAATAATGGAAAAATAACTGATACTGAAAATTTCATTAAAGCAATAGTTTTTCAACTTTAATATAAATAATATTGGATTGACAACCTCTTGAATTACGAGCATGCATGTCAAGTAAAAGCGATAGTCTCAAATAATTACATTACGAACACCTAAAATCAATTATTCATTTCTTAAATTATTTTCCGTGTAGTGCCGGCTTAAAATGTCACTACCCCTTTCTGCCTACGGGGTCGTAAGAGGCAACTAATGGTATAGGGCTTTTTAATGGTTTTGGGCGATACGGTAGGAGACCCATAACCAACAATACGTTATTTCTACTATCGTACCAACTTCCAAATGTGGCTGAGGACTTTCTAGCTCTGAAGCTCTGGCTACCCCACTTTGGGATTTATGCCCGTGAGTATATGTATGTATTATTTATTTCTACTTACTTATTTATACTCATGCCCATTATTCCCATTGTGGTAGGCAGAGACTATCGATCGCCACTTAGCACGATCTTGACAAACCTCTCTTGCTTCCCTTACATTCATTATTCATTATTTATTTCATTCGCAAAAAATAAACAAAATAGGCTTTCTTCCTAATTTTTTAATAATAGTATGAGGTATCTGAGTTAGATTGAATATTATAAGGGTTCTTCGTGTCGTTTTGATGGTTTTCTTATTACCTTCACGTTTTCGTTCACCTTGCTTTACAATTCTTGTAAATAAGGAGGAAATTTTCATTATGATTTTTATCAGCAAATAGGTATATACTTACTTATTGCCCAAATAATACATAGAGGTATTTTTTGTTTTCAGTTGAAAGGTATGGAGTAGTGATGTTTTGGGCTGATGTTGTACATCAGTTAAATTTTTTTATAATTCGCAATCAAATTTTGTTATTTTTTGGGATTGAACGGCAATCATATGAATCATTCTCAATAATTTATAGAGGAGGGATAAAACACTTATACAAAATAATAAATTATCGGACCCAACGCTTTATTCAATTAGGATTCCCATTTGGACAGTATGCCTAATATATCAATAGTAATGAGTAATATATAAAGTAATTTTTCTTTAGTTAGTTATTCTTTCAAACTTGGTAGCAGTACAACCAATACATTACATAAACATAATACATAAAATAAACGTTCACGCTGAATATCCCCGAAGGGGTTGGCAGAGGTACTAATACTTCTGACCATCACGTGACTTTGTCACCTGGTGTTCAGAGTACCCACGTTTTGCATGGACAGTGTACTCACGTGATAGGGGGCAGGCCTATCGCCATGTTGTACGAATACACTGTCACATGACTAAGTACAACTCAGCCATGTAGGTTTCCTCACGATGTTTTCCCTCACCGTTAACAACCATGATAAATTAACCACACATATGTCTTTAGAAAAGACAAATTGGTGTAGGCCCGACCCAGGATTTGAACCGAGTGTTCTTCCCACTGGGCTATCACGGTTGTACATTACTACTGAAAATTATAAGTGATTTGTTGAAAACTTCGTAATACGAAACTTGCATTATTTTTTTTAGACAGACCACAACTTATATATAAAACGAATATATAATATACATGAAAGGTGTACTTTTACTTTCAGATTGGTATTCTAGCTGTTAGACTTCTGTACTTTAAAGTATGTTTTGTTAATTTTAGACGTCATAAATAAAGCATTTTTAAAATCCATTAATAAAGTCATTTCAACTAACTTTACTCTAGACATGGTTGGACTACTAATAAACAGGGAAAATTTGATTATGATTTTCTGAAAAATAATCAAGAAAACGAATATTTTCAGCAGTAAATCATACTAAATGAACGGAAAATAACTTTTTTGCAATCAAACGGCCAGATTGGATTCGATTGTCCGGCGGATGGTGATTAGACAACACGTGTTATCTGTTTGATTAAATTTATTCGCTCATCTAGTTCATTCATTGCTGTAATATAGTTTATCTGTAGTTGTTGATTATTTTACATTTAGCTTGTAAATATAATGAGTATTGATTCACCTAGTCCCCCTCGCCCTCCAGATCCTCCTCCTGAGGAGATGGATATATATAGCTCGCCTCCTGTATTTTCAAGTGAAGCTCGTAAACGTCCATTTTCAATTAATAATGACAATATAATTTCAAAAAAGATTATTGTGAATTCTGAGGTGGCTTCCGCTTCCATCCAAACGGTTTATGTGGATGAAGCGTTTGCCAATGGGTTAAAGGAGTACACCAATGATGATAAGGGTCCCTTTATTGTTCACGTTTTTCGCGAAGAGCCTGACCCAGCAGCTGGGTTATCTATCAGACCTTTAAAATTTGGTCAATTCTTACATAAATCGAACCTGACCAAAAATATTATTAAAGATGGTTTGAAAAAGATTGGAAGAAACCGTATTTCGGTTGAATTTAACTCTGCTTTAGCTGCTAACGATTTTGCATCTTGCCAACTCATTTCTTTAGCCAAATTCAAATGCTCTATTCCAACTTATAATGTTTCTCGAATGGGCATAATAAAAGGGGTCCCCGTTGATTGGTCAATGGAAGAATTAGTTAACTCCATTGAGCTTCCAAATAATTGTGGAAAAATTCTCAAAGCTCGCAGACTCAGCCGAAAATCTCTTGATGATGCTAATTCACCTAAATGGCTACCAACTCAATCGGTGGTTTTGACATTCCAAGGTCAAAATCTCCCCCAGTATATATATTCTTATAATAATTCTCTTCGAGTGGAGACTTATCTCCTCCCAACCATTCAGTGTCTTAACTGCTGCAGATTTGGACATGTTCAAAATCAATGCCGTTCTAAATCTAGGTGTTATAAATGTTCACAATCTCACAATGGCTGTAATTGTGACATTACTATTGAAAACTCGACTTGCTTATTCTGTTCAGGTAAACACTTCGCTACTGATAAACTTTGTCCGGAATTTTCCCGACAAAAATCAATAAAATTGGTAATGTCTCAGGACTCTATATCATACTCAGATGCCTCTTCTCGTTTTCCTCCTGTAAGACGTTCTTACGCTGACGTGGCCTCTGAACTATTTACTGCCCCAAATCAATTTAATTATTCACATTCTTCTACTTCTCCAGTCCAACAACCAGTTTCGTATAAAAAAACTATATATAAGTCTCCAAAACCTCATACATACTCTGGTAAAGGTTATGACAGAATTGCTCATTCTGAAATTATCAGACCAGAACCTTCATCACTTCAAAATGGGTGCGCTCTTTTGGCGTCTCGGCATGATTCTATTTCTCCAAATGATAATTTAATTGAACTTTTGGCTTCGGCCCTTATAAATATCATATCAAAATATAATGACTGTTTACCGGAAAACGTTGCTGCTTTACTGAATAAACTTAACCTCTGTATCAACAATAATGGCCAAACTAACCATTCTTCAATGGAACTGCCAGAGTGTTAGAGCTAAAAAATCCGAACTTCTTTATTTATTAAAAAAGTTTGATCCTGCCATCATTGCCCTCTCGGAGACATGGCTAGTTAAGGATTCCCTTTTCAGGGTGCCTGGCTATGCTTGCCTCCGGGATGACAGGGATGTTAGGGGTGGCGGTAGTGCTCTTCTTATAAGACGGGATATATCTTTTTCCCAAATTGCTCTACCTCCCTCAGTGTCTAATATTTATATTACTGCGGTCAAAATTCTAGACTACTCCATTTTATCAGTTTATATTCCTCATCCTTCATCTTCTATCATTCTTGAACTTTCTTCTATTCTCTCTTCTATTCCTCATCCCATGATTGTCATGGGTGATCTCAACTGTTATCACACTATGTGGGGTTGTCATCATACTGATAGTTTTTCTCCTCTTATCTTAGAGTTTTGCGATACATTGGACATTTGCATTATGAATGATGGTTCTCCTACTCGCAGAGTGCTACCTACCCAAGATCCTAGAAGTGCTGTAGACTTAACTATTTCATCTCCATCTGTGGCTAGATCTTTCAATTGGTCAGTTTTATCCAATTCGTGTGGAAGTGATCACTTCCCTATTATTATCTCCTCTTCAATAACTATTCCTACTCTTCCAAATTTAGCTCCCCTTTTGCAGTATAGACTGGAATCAGCAAATTGGGATGACTATAAGTTATCGTTAGAAAATAAATTATCTGCGTTTCCGGTTCTTTCACAGAATAACGTAAAAGATTGTTACACATTTTTTGTTAATGCGATGATATTCTCTGCAGACAATAATTTTCCCAAAAAAAAACCGCTCGCCAATCATCATTCATCTCCTGCTTGGTGGGATAGAGAATGTTCCGAAATTATCCGTGTAAGACGTAATGCTGAAATTAACTATAACCTTGACATGACGACAGAAAATTTCCTCTTGTATCAAGAGGCAGCGGCAAGATGTCGTAAAACTTTAAAAAATAAAAAAAGACAAAGCTGGAAGAGTTTTTGCCAATCTTTACACCCTAGAACCCCGGCTGCTGTTGTTTGGAAACAAATCAAACGATTCCGATCTGCTCTGACTTCTGGTCCTTATAATTATACGTCCAACTGCTTCTCATGGCTCGAGTCTTTTATAGATCGTTTGGCTCCTCCCATGGTTCCATCTAAGCATATGCTACAGTATAACCTATTAAGTATTACTTCTACTAATGATCTTGATCGTCCTTTTTCTGCTGATGAATTGGAATGTGCTATGAAAGGTCTGGTAGACTCTAGTCCCGGTGAAGATGGGATCCCTTATTCCTTTCTGGTCAACTCTGGTCAAAAGGCCAAGCATTTTTTTTTGGATATTATTAACATATTTTTTTCTACAGGTGTTATACCCGACACATGGCGTTCTCAAATTATTATTCCAGTATTGAAATATGGAAAACCTTCTTCTTCTGCTTCATCTTATCGTCCAATTGCATTGTCATCAGTACTTCTTAAACAACATCTCATCAAGAATCGTCTGGAATGGTTTGTAGAAAACCAAGGACTTATTGCTAAATCTCAGTTTGGCTTTCGCAAAGGTATGAGTACAATGGATAACTTGAGCATTATAATAACTGATATCCGTTCTTCTTATGCCAAAAAGGAATATGTAGTGGCTGTTTTTCTTGACATTCTTTCAGCCTATGATAATGTTTTACTCCCATTGCTCAGACAAATTTTACTTGATTTGAATGTGCCTGTGAAGTTAACTCATTTTATATTTAATCTCCTAACTTCAAGATCTATTAGCATTCGCTCTCAATCTTCTTCATCTCCGTCTCCCGCAAGACTTGTCTGGAAAGGTCTCCCCCAGGGATCTGTGCTTAGTCCTCTACTTTATAATCTTTACACATCACTCTTAGAATACTCCGTGACAAGCTTTTGCAACATATTACAATATGCTGATGACATTTGTCTCTATGCATCTGCTAAAGATATTTCTGTAGCTGAACAACGTATCAACCGAGCCCTTGATTACCTTGATTCCTGGTTATCTGAACATGGTCTTTCCGTTTCAGCTCCTAAGAGCAAATCAATAATTTTTACTCGCAAGTATAACGTTCCCTCCGTTTGTATTAAAGTAAATGATGTAGTAATTCCAACTGTTGATAATGTTAAATTTTTAGGGGTCATTTTAGACTCTAGGTTATCAGGAAATGCTCACATTAATTATATAGTTGAAAAATGCGAAAAGAGCATTAACGTTATACGGTGTTTATCTGGTGTGTGGTGGGGTTCTCATCCCTTCACCCAAAAATTGCTCTATAACGCTATTGTTCGCAGCCATTTTGACTATGGTCTATTCTTACTATGCCCTTGCAGTAAGTTAGCTTTAGAAAAAATTAACAAACTGCAATCTAAATGCCTCCGTATTATATTGGGTGCAATGAAGTCGTCCCCAATTAATGCCATGCAAGTTGAATGTGCAGAGTGCCCTTTATCAATCAGAAGACAATACCTTTGCGACCGATTCCTATTCAAAGTTGCTCAATCTTCGTCTCACCCCCTTATGGATAAACTCCGGATTCTCAATTCATTAAATACTTCTGACAGAGAATTCCCACTTCTAAGAAGTTATAACTTTCTTCAAAATTTGCAAAATCCTATTTCCCAATATTCTACTAATCCTTTGTTCCTAATCCCCTACGAAGCTCTTATTTTCCAGCCTAATATTTTAGTTAACCTCGGTATTCATAAAGATCTTCCCGACCCTAACAAGTCCCTGAGGTCTTGCATCTCAGAAACAATGTCGGATAGACTTGAAATTTACACTGACGCTTCTTAACTTGACAATAGTCTTGTTGGTGCAGCTGCATGGATTCCCAAATACAAAATCATACTATCTCAAAAATGTCCAGCCGAATCATCCGTCTTTACTGGTGAATCTGTTGCTATTTTAGAAGCTATTAAATTCTGTATATCTCATAACATACAAAAAGCGTTAATTCTCTCTGATTGCCTGAGCAGTTTACAAGCCATAACATCCAATCCATTTAGAAGTAAGAATAAATTCCCCATTATATTAGAAATCAGAAACCATCTCTTCACTTGTCATTCGAAAAAAATTGACATTATCATTGGCTGGATTCCCAGTCACTGTGGCATTTCTGGAAATGAGTTGGCTGATAATTATGCCAAATTAGCCATTAGTTCCGGCTGTATTGATTACTCAATAATCTATAGTCATGATTTATGCTCGATAGCAAGGCCTCGAATGTTTGAATCTTGGAAATTGCTTTGGCTCCAGTCAAAATCTTTAAAAGGTAAATATTACGGTGATATCCAGGGTGACGACATTCCGTCTAGACCTTGGTTTTTCAAATGTAAATCTGCTGACAAATGGGTAGCATCCACTATTTGTAGACTTCGTTTAGGTCATTCGTGTACTCCGGTTCACCTTGCTAAAATAAGGATAAGGGACAGTTCGATTTGCGAGTGTGGATTAGATGAAGGAACAGTTGACCATATTTTTTTCGCATGTCCTAATTTATCATTTTCTTTATATGATGTTTTGCCTCCTTTCATCCCTCTTCCTACTAATTTTAAATGTTTACTTTGTTTTGTATATACCCCTTTCATTAAAACTTTATGTCATTTCATCAAGGTCAATAATATAAAATTATAATGTATTCTTTTTGTTCATATTGATAATTTTGTAGTAATTATTTTGTTGGTAATATTTATTTTATTTTTCAACCATGAATGATCAATGAGTGTATGTAAATCAGTTTCAAATTATTATTTTTTTAACTTTTCAAAATGTGTTTTCTTTTCACTGGACGTTGGCAAAGTTACTGTGTTAAAACACGGTCAAAGGCCATTGAAGAAAAATTTAATTGAATTAACTTTACTCTAGTTTTGTTTATGAAAACAGTAGATATAAGACAGATTTTTAAATATGCTGACAGATTGACGACTATCTAAAGTTAAACAGAAGCAAAGTCGATAATTGACGCTTTAGTTGTTTGCCTATAAATATTGGGATCGAATACTTCTATGTTTTTATTTTTATACCTCATTAAATTTAGATACCGGTAAATATGTTAGGCTACCGTGATAGCTTAGTGAGTAGAACTTCGCTTATCGTGCAGATGATGAGGGTTCAATGGTCTTTCTTGAACACCAGATGTTAATGTCAGGTTATGTTCAGAAGTATTAGTATCTTTGCTGTGTAGTGTCGGCTTAGAATAGCACTACCCCATTTCTTCCGGTGGGTGTACGTAAGAGGCGACTAACGGTATTGGGGCTTTTAAGGGATTTTTGGGCGATGCGGCTGAAGACCCACCTTTACTTTACCATCCTTTCCCCACTCAATTTTCCAAATGTGTCTGAGGAATTTCTAATTCCTTAGCTCTGGCTACCCCTTCTAGGGATTTATAGCCGTGAGTATATGTATGTATGTATTAGTATCTCTGCCAACCCCTTAGGGGATATGTGGCTGATAGTTTGAGTTTGTGTTATTTAAAAATCACATCATTTACCAATTTCAGGGTGTTTTTTTTAAGTATTTCATTACTAGTAATTTGTTAGGACAACACTAATAAATCGCCCTCTACAGACGTCATATGATATACCATAGATGCGAAGCAAATATTACCCACTTGTTACTACCGTCGTTTTAAAACAACAGCATGAATAAAAAAATCTACATCGAAATGTGGGTAGTTTTAATGAAATTTTATAATGTGATTGCTTTCGTCAGTGGAGCATCTAACCGAGGAAAAATACAGTTTACATCAAGATATTACGTGTTTTTTTGTATAAATATCTATAAAATACGAAAAATAATCATGCCTTTTCAAGGGTAAGTACAATATCATTTGAATATAATATTGGCCTGAAGTTACATTTAACTTGTTGTTATAACGTAGTTTTATCTATGCAGGAAAATAATATGCCTTACAATTAACATTTTGGTACCTTTTTTGTCGAGAAAAGTAGGTGTTGTTTATAAACGACGATAGTAAAATGGACTACCTTACCTACTTATGCAGTGAGGATGAGGACGGTGCATAGAAATACATTCTTCCTACTTGAAACCTTTTGTGTTACCTACGCTTTTATTGTTTTATCTGTGTTTTTGAAGTCGGTATTTCTTATTATTACAGATCCCGTTTCCACTCTTTGAGGCTTCATGAAATCGTTGAAGAATTGGAGAAGGACGATGACGGTCCTTTGCCAGATTCCATAGTAATACTTCCTCCAGGTAATTGTAACGGTAATGTGACCGATGAAGATTCCGGAGACGAAGAATATGTTAACATTCAAAATCTACCAGGCTCCCAGCTTCGAGCACCCTGTGCAATACAACTTGATAGCGGCGGCGATGATTCCAATAGTGATGATGAAGACGACATTCCGATATCGCAGTTGGCAAAGCGTCAACGTGTGGATGATGCGCCCACCGCCTCTTCTACGGACGCGATACCTTACCAATACCTACGCAAGGTAAGAGTGGTGGCATCATGCGAGTACAAAAAAATAAGGCGTATTCCTTGATCGCAAGACGACGCAGTGTGGTGACTGTTGCTTCCAATTCTCAAAAAGTATTGCCTCCGTCAAAAGTCAAACGGTTCTCTCAAAAAGAAAAGAAATCATCCATGTGGATCAGCCGGCCCTAATAAAGTCCTATAATGAAAATATGGGGGGCGCAGACAGGTCTGATCAAAATATTGGGCTCTATAGGACTTCAACTAGGGGCAAGAAATGGTATTTCTGTTTATTTTCTCACTGTATCGATATGGCACTGCACAATGCCTGGCAGCTGTATAAAAACGACGGTGGTGAATACGATCATCTAAAGTTCAGAAGAAGTGTGTCATGTGGTTAACTGGAGACATACAGAAAAACAGATCATCTTATGCCAGGTCGGGCTTCCGGTAGTTTACATGAATCTTCACGATATGATAACATAGGAAATATCGTAACATATCGCCCTAAACAACTGCGTTGTGGATATTGTTAAAAGCGTACCTACATACGTATGCATTATTCAATAAAAGAAGTACTTATTTTGAAATATATTTTGTTTCAATCAACTCACCATGAACCCTTGCAACAGTAGTACATATTACTACCGTAGTTTTAAAACAACACCATTTTCCGGCTTTCCCAGCAATTTCTGTTTTTTTTTAGTATTTTTTTCTTAATCGTAGGCCATTAAACTGCCCCCAAACCAAAAATCAACATATAAACTTAACTTTTTTTGTTTCCGTAACAAGTGGGTTAAGTCAGGGGCTTTCTGAGTAATTGGTAGGTGATAGAATAAGCAAAGTTTTTTGCTTTTAGCTGTGTAGTGTCGGCTTAGAATAGCACTACCCCATTTCTTCCGGTGGATGTACGTAAGAGGCAACTAGCGGCATTGAGGCTTTTAAGGGATTTTTGGGCGATGCGGTTGGACACCCATCAACAACAACCTTTATTTTACCATCATTTCCCCACTCAACTTTCCAAATGTGGCTGAGGAATTTTTAATTCCTTAGCTCTGGCTACCCCTTTTAGGGATTTATAGCCGTGAGTATATGTATGTATGTATGTATAGAAAAAACATATTTAAATCTTTTTTGAGTAGGTATATAGTCGTCATTCTCTGTAACCTAGCGGTGAAACATTCTCCTCGCAATCTGGAGATCATGGCTTTGTTTTCGAGAGGTTAAATACCTTTCTGATTGTAGGTTTTAATTACTTATTTCATCAAAAATTAAGATGATTATTTTCTTCAGAAAGCACGTTAAGCCACTAGTTCTGTGGCAAGTAATTACGACTACTTTATGACAACAAGACTATCGTCGTAGGCTGAGAAACAATAGCTTTCTATATTGGTGTAACTGTATTTAGAAATAAACAGATTATATAAAATAATAAATAAAAAGCATATGATATACCGTGTAGTGCCGGCTTTGAATAGCAATACGCCATTTCTTCCAGTGGGTGTACGTAAGAGGTGACTAAGGTTATTGGGGCTTTAAAGGGATTTTGGGCGATGCAGTTGGAAACCCATCACCAACACCCTTTATTTTACCATCTTTTCCCCACTCAACTTTTCAAAAGTGCCTGAGGAATTTTAATTCCTTAGCTTTGGCTGTCCCTTTTTAAAATATAGTCGTGAGTATATATGTATGTATGATACGTAAGTCAAGGAAAATCAGGTCAGAGAACATAACAAAAGTCTGTTTTTATTTGTAGACAGTTGCAGCATCGCAGAGTAATACCGATATGAGACCGTGCTAATCTGAGTGTAGACCTCAAAACTTTTAGATGTGACATAAAATAAAACAATTTATTTTTTCGATATATTATAGAATTTGTGACATGAAATAAAAAATATAATGATTTATTATACAATTTAAATACATGCAATAAACTTCTACTCAACGATTCGTAAATAATATCAATCGCATAAACGTTTTAGTTTATAATAGGTTGAAACCACTTGATTGCACATGTAATAATAGTATCATATTACAGATATGTAAAATTATTACCCAGTCTTATCACTAAAATAAATATTTATTAGGTATTTGAAAGTTACGGACTGTCGCATGTTCAAAGAAAAGACATAAAATATCACAAAAAAGTCTTAAATACAATACATTTACACAACACATACACAAAAACAACATTCACATCAAAATAATCAACCTCAGTAAGCGATACTAAACACAACTTAATTTTAATTAACTCCATGCGATAGTTATATGAATCAGCACATTTCACTTGATTGATGATGCGCTGGTAAACAAAAAGGTGTGGTGCTTTGAATAATGAGGTCAGACCGTTTTTGTTGCTGTCGTGTAGAACGAAAGAAATTGGGTTGGACTCTTTTTTGGTTTAAATAGTTTGCGAAGCTTCATAAACGCTTTTGTAAGTGATATGAAGGTTGTTTGTTTCACGGTTTTCAGACATTTACACATACATATAATTACTTACAGCTACAAATCTCAAAAAGGATATTAAGTAAAAAAGAAACGCTGAAGCTCCTGATTGTTTAGCACGTTAAGTGGTGCCGTGTAGTGTCGGCTTAGAATATCACTACCCCGTTTCTACCGATGGGTGTTACGTAAGAGGAGACTAACGGTATTGGGGCTTTTAAGGGATTTTTGGGCGATACGGTTGGAGACCCATCACCAACAACCTTTATTTTTACCATCTTTTTCCCACTCACATTTCCAAAAGTGGCTGAGGAATTTCTAATTCCTTAACTCTGGCTACCCCTTCTAGGGATTTACAGCCGTGAGTATATGTATGTATGTATGTTAAGTGGTGCAAAAATAATAATAATGATCGTTTGGTAATGGGTCTACACTATTGCCGCTTAGTCACGCTAACGTCACTTATAATGACACCCACGGAATGAAATAACCAGTGGTATTTGAAACTGACACCCCACAGTTCTTTAACAGTTATCAGTAACTAGCTGCTCCGGCGACTTCGTACGCGTCAATTTCTGTTATTATGATCGCGATTAAGAATTTTTTAAAAGAAAATATTTTAAAGTACTTCTGCGTAAAGGATATTTTTAATACACTTGACCTGTCGAGCTTGAAGACTTTACACTATATCGATGTTGTCGACTAATATTTATACCTGGGACAAACCATTCGGTTAGGTATTGGGACTTTTAAGGGATTTTTGGGCGATGCGGTTATACAATGGATAAATGAATGGATGGGCCTTTATTTAAACATCTTTCCCAACATGGCTTTCCACAAGTGGTTTAGGAAATTCTAATTTCTTAGCTCTGGCTACCCCTTCTAAGGATTTATAGCCAAGAGTATATGTATGTATGTATGTATATGAAACAGTTTTGTGAGATATCTGGGATTTCAATCTGTATTAGTGCTGAAAATCAGTGCTGTAAGTGAATGGCTCACAGCAAAGTGTCGAGTCAGTACTATTGCAGTGGCGCAAGAAATATTATTTTCAATGTTAACATAATTTATCTGTTACTTAACTTTCAGCTGTTTATTTCGTAGCTATATTTTATACATACATTTGATCAAGTCGTTAGTTTTCATTGGAGTAGGCAGAAAGAAAGAATAAAAAAGTAAAGTGTGATTATCTCGCATCAAAATATTCCTAATTTGAATATTTTTGGTTTATGAAAACCTCATGTGGGGATTATTACTAATAAATTAAGGATAAATAAGGGACAGAAAAATTTCGTCACAGGCGGGAATCGAACCCGTGACCTCGGGTATACGCCCCTTTATTTACATACACACATACATATATTCACGCCATTAATTCCCATTGGGGTAGGCAGAAACCATCGATCGCCACTTCGTACGATCCTGGCAAACCTCTCTTGCTTCGTCTACATCCATTAATCTTTTCATACATGCTCTTTTATTCTTCATACTTCGGACGCCTGCCTTTTTGAGCACACTCTCAATTTGGTCCAAGTGTGTCTTTCGTGGCCGTCCTTTACTAACATTACCTTCCACATTAGCTCTTTAAATACATTTTACCAATTACCTACCATCTATCCTCTCGATGTGCCCAAACCTTCTCAACATTCCTTTTTCAATGTTACTTACAATATCATATTTTACACCACACCTTTCACGAATTACGTCATTCTTCAGACGATCACATAACCTTACTTGTTCCACTCTCTTACCATTAATTTCAATCACGCATTCGGTCATATTCTCCTTTCTTTCAAAAACCATGGTTTTGGTTTTATTCACATTCACTTTCATTCCCTTTCTTTCAAATGACGCACATGCAATATTCATCATCTCTTGCAATTCTTCCGCCGACGATGCAAATAGCACTTGATCGTCAGCATACAAGAGGCATTTAACAATGAATCCACCCATTCTTAGTCCATAATCACTTTGACGCAACTCTGTCAAACAGTCATCCATGAACAAATTGAAGAGCCACGGAGAAGCAACACAACCCTGTCGGACACCCCTAGAGATGCCAAACCAGTCAGTGTTTCCCCGTTTACTCTACACATGCTCTAGAATCCTTATAATATAGTGAAACTATTGCACGTTTATGTTGACTCCGCAAACCGAACTTGGATAACACCTCCCACAAACACTTTCTTGCCACCCTATTATACGCCTTCTCTAAATCAATGAAGGAGCAATACACCTTTTGGTTCTTGGCTAAGAAATTTTCGGTGATGCTCCTTGGAGAGAAGATTTGATCCATACATCCCATTCCTTTCATAAATCCAGCTTTCACATCCCATATTTTCTCATCAGTTTCAGTCTTCACTCTTTCAATCAATACCTTTGCATACAACTTACCGACAATGCTGAGTAGGCTAATGCCGCGGTAGTTTTTAGCTTCCTGGCGTGACCCTATTCCTTTATACAGAGGCACAATCACCGCTTTGCACCAGTCTTGTGGTACTTTACCACTCGACCAGCATTTTTGGAAATGGAAGTACAACCAAGAAGCCACCAACCCTTTACCAGCCCTCAGCATTTCGATAGTTATCGTATCATACCCTGCCGCTTTCCCTTTTTTCATACTTTTCATTGGTTTCATTATTTCTTCCATACTGATCTCACTTTCACTAAAGGCACCCATCGCGTCGTTCCAATCAACATTCAATTTCCGATTGGCGAAGAAACGGATGCATGCTTTTATTTTATTTTCTTTATTTATCCTTAATTTCTTAGTAATAATACCCACATGAGGTTTTCATAAACAAAAAACATTCAAATTATGTGATGGAAAGAATGAAAGAAAGAAAGAAATAATGTTTATTTGGTAATTAACACAAGACAATGACAAATATATATATACAAAAAAAGAAAAAAAAACATTACCAAAAAGGCCTTGACTCAGCACTCGCATGACAGAGTATATACTCATCATACACTGATTTTCAGTCAAAGCCCTGTTTAACTTAAATATAGGTATTTAAAATTGCACTATTGACACATTTAATACTACAGCTATTTTACTAAAGCTCATAAGACACATATTTGATGAGGAAAAAGAAAACATTATAACATAAATAAAAGTAATGATGGTTAGGCGTTCTCAACATTTGCATTCTATCTGAAATGATAGACAAGTGGCCTTCCGAATTTGCAAAAAAATTTGGAGGTAGGAAACGCAAACACTACTTAAAATTGTAAAAGAAACAAAGGATAGAAGATTTTCGCACTGGCAGCCATTGATACGGTAGCTCAATTGACAGAGCGACGGGGGCGTATACGCGAGGTCGCGGGTTCGATTCCCGCCTGTGACGAAATGTTTCTTTCCTTTATTTATCCTCAATTTATTAGTTATACCTAATTTGATATGTGATTCTATATAGAAATGAACCTTCGATATAAATGGTTCATTCATTTACACACTGCTTTTTTTCAACTCAATATTTATTCCACTTGGTGAATATATATAACTACAAAAGAGATGTTAGTTTTTTATTGTCCTCTCTAAAACTTATGTAACTCTGTGCATATAGTCGTCTAAAGTTTGCCTTCGCAGCGTATCGCTCCGTTGTCACAGTTTTGAATATTGCGCCGTGAACTACAAAGCTCAGATAACTGCCTAGCGATGTTGCCTTTGTGTATGGATTTTGTATGGTATATTAGAATGAATAGTTTCATCAGCTTCTTGATTAGTAGGTGAAGGTGTGTATAATTAATGTCCCATATATTGCTATAAGGCAATAATCCAATAATACAAGTTCTGCTTAGTGTGGGTCTAACTTGATCTGTGTATAGTATACATAAATACATACATACATATTCTCACGCCGTTAGTTCCCCTTGGAGTAGGCAGAGACTATCGATCGCCACTTTGTATGATCCTGGCAGACCTCTCTGGCTTCATTCACTTCCATCATCCATGTGTATAATATGTCCGTATATATTTATTTGTAGGATGCAAATCATGCTCAGGGCTACATTTTAATTATAAATATAAATTATTGTTTCTTGAATTTTAGTGATAGTGAATAATACCGCGAAAGACCTGTCTTCTATACAAAAGGATGCTATGTCCCATTGTCCAAGCAAAACGTTATATACCATTCGATAGTATTTATTTTGGAACTTTCTTGACATCTGTGTAATATGTCCGTTCAGGTTTTTTTACTCAATAAAACGTGATAATCGTGCAGACGATGAGGGTTCAAATCCCAGGTCGGGCCTACACCAATTTGTGTTTTCTAAAGTCATATGTGTGGTTAATTTATCAGGGTTATTAACATACCAATAACCCAAAAATCATTTAATAATCCAAGGCAATAATGCAAGTATAAATATCCATACCTAATATTATAAATGCGGAAGTAACTCTGTCTGTGTGTCTGTCTGTCTGTCTGTCTGTCTGTCTGTCTGTTACGCTTTCCCGCTTAAACCTCTCAAACAATTTTGATGAAATTTGGCACAGTCAATTTTTAGACCCCCAGAAAGAACTTAGGCTATCTTTTATTGTAAAAATAAGGGATAAGGGGTTAAAATAGGGATTGAACGTTTGTACGGGATTTTTTAATTTTAAAAGATATAACCATAGGCCTGCCCCCTATCACGTGAGTACACAGTCCATGCAAAACGTGGGTACTCTGAACACCAGGTGACAAAGTCACGTGATGTTCAGAAGTATTAGTACCTCTGCTAACCCCTTCGGGGATATTCGGCGTGAACGTTTATGTTTATGTTATGTTATGTTATGTTAACCATGACACTTTCTATTTAAGCACTTTATAAGACACAAAAAAACATTTGTTCTAGCGTTTTTGGAATTTCACCCTGTGTAAGTTTGAAATGGGGGTTGAAAGTTTGTATGAAGTTCGTCACTTTTTGTATTTGAGCACTAAATAAGAACCGAAAATTCGTTTGTCCTAGCGTTTTGAAGTTTTAACCAGTGCGGGTGTAAAACAGGGGTTGAAAATTTGTATGGGTGTTCGTATTTTTTGAAGATAAAATCATGTAACTTGGTTCGTAGGATTACCGGAATTCTCACAGAATGGAATGGATGCGGAACGGGAACTACGAAGCTAAACTTTTTGTATACTTAATATTCCTGCTTGCCCCTATTACGTGAGTACACTGTTCAAGCAAAACGTGGGTACTCTGAACAACTGACAATGTCACGTAATGTTCAGAAGTATTAGTAACTGTGCCAACCCCTTCGGGGATATCCGGCGTGCACCTTTGCAAAAGCACGCAGACAAAGTTGCGGGTACCAGCTAGTATAATAACATAATAGTTGTCTCTGAATAAAACACACGGGAGGAAATAGGATAGTTTTATTCTAAGCCGACACTGTAAATGTAAAGTAAGGCTTTCATAATATCAAAACATTATGTTCTAAATGTGTATGTGTCCATGTGTGTAGTGCCGGCTTAGAATGTCACTACCCCTTTCTACTCACGGGTGTCGTAAGATGCGATTAAGGGCTTTTTATTGGATTTTTGGGTGATGCGGTTGGAGACCCATCACTAAAAACCTTTATTTTTAACATCTTTTCCCCATTCAACTTCCAAAAGTGGCTGAGGAATTTATAATTCCTTAGCTCTGGCTACCCCTTCTAGGGAAATATAGCCGTGAGTAAATGTATGTATGTTCTAAATGAAAATGTTCAACAATTATTCAACCGTTTCAAAATTATGCTTGACCGACAGTTCAAAACCAGACTTAAATATAAAATTCAACATTCAACATTTATTGTAAATCATCACTTATAAACAGGCCAAAACTACTCGGTAGTAGATTCAACACAATTTTTTTGGAAGTTACTTGGGGACAAGAAAGTAAAAATAAAATATAGTAGGTAATGGGTATCCATCCACATCGCTCAACAACCACTTTAAAAACTTCTACCCGTAGTCACCCCTTGCGCTACCCTTGGGATGAAATAGGCTAGTACTATTCTAAGCCGTCACTACACAGCGCCCTATATTCCTATACCTTGTTGGACACCAAAAATAACAGTCATAGTCAATTATATCTATACCAATATTATAAAGAGGAAAGGTTTGATTTTTTGTTTGTTTGTTTGTTTGAATTGAATAGGCTCCAAAACTACTGGACGGATTTGAAAAATTCTTTCACTGTTTTGATGCTACACTATTCCCGAGTGACATAGGCTATATATCATTTTCAAAAAAATTAGGGATCCTTACGTAAACTTCAAAAATGTAACCCAAGGTGTTAAAGAAGTACCAAAAAAAATCCTTACATCGCGTGCTCTGCGAAAACTATTGAAAATAGCATAAAATTATGCACTACAATTTAATAGAACACATCATTATCTAAAAAAAATGTACGGACAGCATGTCTCTAACTATTATAGTTATCTCACAACAAGCGTCATTATATAAAATTATTTAAAAATTAAATTAAACTCCTGCTTTAGAAAAGGCTCTTTATTTGTACCTATCTAATCCTTATAAAAAAACGTATATATTATTTCAAACTACTTCAATACCCTTATATTACTTTTTGAATTATTCGATTTGAACATTCCATTCGAAAGTTATCTCGAATTAAAAAAATAGATAAAACTCCGCTCGATTAGCTATGCATAGTAAGTTGTTGCAGGCGTCACGAAGGGGTACGGGAGGCTGCTTATCAAAGAGTTAAAGCAAAATTTAATTGTAGCGACTATTATCACTGGCCCAGCAGCCGGTCAATTAGCTCATATACCGAGGATACCGATGATCCCAACTGATCTGCCAATTCCATTTAAACGGCTACAATTTCCGGTTAAAACATCTTTTGCTTTAACAATTAATAAGTCCCAAGGCCAAACCTTCAAATTAGTAGGGATTGACCTGCGAAAGAAATGTTTTACTCACGGTCAACTGAACGTTGGCCTGTCGCGGGTGGGATCTCCTGAACATCAATTTATTTTGCTGCCCCAAAATACAACAACGTCAAATATTGTTTACAGGGAAGCTCTAACTCTATAAATTGAATGGCTTTTGATGTAATTACTCATAACATAACATAAACATATAAACATAAACGTTCACGCCGAATATCCCCGAAGGGGTTGGCAGAGGTACTAATACTTCTGAACATCACGTGACTTTGTCACCTGGTGTTCAGAGTACCCACGTTTTGCATGGACAGTGTACTCACGTGATAGGGGGCAGGCCTATCGCCGTTTTGTACGAATACACTGTCACATGACTAAGTACAACTCAGCCATGTGGGTTTCCTCACGATGTTTTCCCTCACCGTTAACAACCATGATAAATTAACCACACATATGTCTTTAGAAAAGACAAATTGGTGTAGGCCCGACCCAGGATTTGAACACTAGTCGTTTGCACGATAACCGAGTGTTCTACCCACTGGGCTATCACGGTTGCTCATTACGAAAAATAAAAAAAAATAAAAAAAAATTTCTAAATATAAATACAAAAAAATATAACATACATACATACATATACTCACGGCTATAAATCCCTAGAAGGGGTAGCCAGAGCTAAGGAATCAGAAATTCCTCAGCCACTTTTGGAAGTTGTGTGGGGAAAAGATGGTGAAATAAAGGTTGTTGGTGATGGGTCTCCAACCGCATCGCCCAAAAATTCCTCAAAAGCCCCAAAACCGTTAGTCGCCTCTTACGTACACCCACCGGAAGAAATGGGGTAGTGCTATTCTAAGCCGACTCTACACAGCAAAAAAATATAACATAGCTTAAAACTTTAAAAAAAAATATTAAAATTATAATACATGTAATAAAAAAAAAAACAAAATGTTAATGATAATTTATGCCCGAGCGAAGCCGGGACGGGCTGCTAGTCCTAAATAAACAGGATCATAGCCAATAAATACTAAAGACCCTAGATTAATATGCTTTCCACTTCGTCACTTATTTCCGAACCAGAAATTGATATTGCTTGTTCCGTTGTGTGATCGTGAATCGCTGTTAAATTAATCGTTGCTTTGAATTTAAATTATGATTTACAGCTTTATTAAACTCTGCCTCAGGCTTGCCAATAAACAAACAGAACAGTATGATTTTTAAAAGTTATAACAATATCATCATTTAGTTTAGATCATTTTTTTAGAGGGAAAATCTTTTATAAAAGAGATAGGTCGCCGCCTGAGGAACCGTGGCTGGGACTACCGTTCTGGGGCATTTTTGATGCAGAGGACTCCCTAGCTGTTCAGCGGGGTAACGCTGCAAGCGTAATGGGGACCTTTGGGTCGGATGTGTCTCAGAGCGGTTTGTTTAATTGACCTTTTATTTATTATTTTTGTTTAATTTTATTGATTAATGTTTAGTATTAAGTTAATTGTAAGGTGCGTCTGTCTAAAAAAAAAATTCATTTAGTTTTGGCTAACATAAGCTGTGTAGTGTCGTCTTAGAATAGCACTACCCCATTTGTTTCCAAGGGTGAACATAAGTACATAAGAGGCGACTAACGGTATTGGAGCTTTTAAGGGATTAATGGGCGATGTGGTTGGAGACCCATCACCAAGAACCTTTATTTTACAATATTTTCCCCACTTAAATTCCAAAAGTAGCAGATGAATTTCCAATTCTTGAACTCTGGCTACCCCTTCCTGGAATTTATAGTCGTGAGTATATATATGTATGCAATAATATGCTTTTCACTACGTCATTTATTTCTGAACCAGAAATCGATATTGCTTGTTCCGTTGTGTGATCGTGAATCGTTGTTAAATTAATCGTTGCTTTGAATTTAAATTATGATTTACAGCTTTATTAAACTCTGCCTCAGGCTTGCCAATACACAAACAGAACAGTACGATTTTTTAAAGTTATAACAACAGTTCATCATTTAGTTTAGATCATTTTTTTAGAGGGAAATTCTTTTATAATAGAGATAGGTCGCCGCCTGAGGAACCGTGGCTGGGACTACCGTTCTGGGGCATTTTTGATGCAGAAGATCTCCCCAGCTGTTCAGCGCGGTAACGCTGCAAGCGTAATGGGGACCATTGGGTCGGATGTGTCTCGGAGCGGTTTGTTTAATTGACCTTTTTTCATTATTTTTGTTTAATTTTATTTATTAATGTTTAGTTTTAAGTTAGTTGTAAGGTGCTACTATCTAAAAAAAGTGTCATCTTAGAATAGCACTACCCCATTTGTTCCCATGGGTGAACATAAGTACATAAGAGGCGACTAACGGTATTGGAGCTTTTAAGACATGATTTTGTTAACACTTCCATATTCGTTGGTAGCTATCACTGATATTATTAATACTTCTATAACAACATCGACCGTAACTGATATTTACAAGGCTGCTATAATCAATCCACTTCCCAAAAATGAAGAACCTTTAGATATAAAAGATCTTAGGCCTATTAGTATTTTGCCTTTCCTTTCGAAAGTCCTAGAAAAAGTGGTTTATATACAAACGTTTAAATATATGGAGACTACAGGAATTTTGCCCACTCTACAGTCAGGATTTCGCCGAGGACGAGGTACGGTGATTGCTTTGCTGGATGTTACGGATAACATTCTTGCTGAACAAGACACTGGTTGTGGAACAATACTAGCTTTACTGGACTTTTCACGCGCGTTTGAAGGAGTAAATGTTTCATTAATAATAGCAAAATTAGAATATTATGATGTTCATGCGGCCTCTATTAAATGGTTCGAAAGTTATTTAATGAATAGGAAGCAAAGCGTTAAACTACCCATAGGTAACACTGGTACTTTCTTGACTTCTGCAGCAAAGTCTATAAATAGAGGCGTCCCTCAGGGTTCTATTTTGGGTCCACTACTTTTCATTGTATATACAGCAGACTTGCTTGATGTGATAACACATATACTGATGACGTGCAAGTCTATCTTAGTCTATCTGCTTAACCTAGTAACATAGACACGGCCATTGACAGACTAAACCAGGATCTCGACGCCATTGCTACATGGTCTGCAGCAAACTCGCTTGTACTGAATCAATCAAATTTCAAATCAAGAAAATAGCTTATAATATAGAAGATAAAGGTATAAAAATCTAAATTCTTGGAAAGGAACTTAAACAAGTTAAGGAAGCTAAAAACTTAGGTATAACGTTTGACTCTCAATTACGCTTTGAAAATAATATAGAAAGTTTGGTTAAAAAATGCTTTTTCCGGTTGAAGGTTCTATATAAAATTCGTAATTTACTGACAGAAAAATCTCGCATCATGGTTTGTGAATCACTAATCCTGTCCAGATTGAATTACGGTGACTAAGTGTATGGGCCGCGTCTTCTATCACTCTCACAGAGACTAGTACAGCGTGTGCAAAATGCATGTTGCAGATTTTGTTTTTATGTTCCTCCTCGTAGCCATATAACACCATTTCTTAACAAGACTTCTATGTTAAACATGGAATCACGAAGAAAGCAGCATTTGGCATGTTTGACGTCGTCAATTTAAGATCTCCTGAGTATTTGTTTAATAAGCTTAAATTCCTTACCCATCATAATTTGAGCCATAGTGTACGAGCATGCCGTCCACCTCTTGCTACTCAAATTCACCGTACTGCAGCTTTTAGGGGAAGTTTCCGCTACCATGCGACTAAGTGTTGAAATAATATTCCACCACCGATAAGAAATATAGCATCTAAACAAAGTTTTAAAAATTATTTCAAAACATACTTACTAAGTAAACAGGCATTAAATATTCCGAAATCTTTTGCGCATGTAGTGGTATACGAATCGTGAGTTGGTCAAAATGGCTGATGAATTGGTGTGATTAAGGTTACGAATTGGCGTCGAAATAATATCTCGTTTTCATTATTTTTATTTTCATATTTTGGTTTATATAATTTGTAGTTTTAATATTGTAATTTTTATAAGTAATTATTTTATAGTTATAGGAATTTAAAGGTTAGTGTTTGTTAAGTGGTCCGCCCAGGGAAACAACTGAAAATCAGTGTTTTGCGTAAAGCAAATTTCAACGCTGAGTTGGATCCCTTTTTATTGCTGTGACACACAAAATTGGTGTTGTTATGTGTATTTCTTTTGTTTTTGTAATGTATGTGATTATGTTGTTATTTTGTGTGTCTTAGTTGTGGAAATAAATGTTTTATCGATCTATCTTTATCTAATGGGCGATGTGGTTGGAGACCCATCACCAAGAACCTTTGTTTTACCATATTTTCCCCTCTTAAATTCCAAAAGTAGCCGATGAATTTCTAATTCTTAAACTCTGGCTACCCTTTCCTGAAATTTATAGTCGTGAGTATATGTATGTATGCTATAATATGCTTTTCTCTACGTCATTTATTTCTGAACCAGAAATTGATATTGCTTGTTCCGTTGTGTGATCGTGAATCGTTGTTAAATTAATCGCTGCTTTGAATTCAAATGATGATTATAGCTTTATTAGGGTAATGGGGCTCAAACGTGATTTTTAAGCGACGCGGTTGCAGACTCACCAAAAACCTTTGTTTAACAATCTTTTGTACATTCAACGTTCAAAAGTGACTGAGGAATTTTATATTCCGAAGCTCTGGCTGCCCCATCTAGAGGAATTATAGTTATGATTATATGTATGTATGTACTCATATATAAGGTATGCATGAACGACTATCAATCGCCTTTGATTGGTTTGGGTAGGAAGTGAATGTTAGTTAACGTACCATTATCAATTACTGTGTAGTGTCGGCTTAGAATAGCACTACCCCATTTCTTCCGGTGGGTGTACGCAAGAGGCGACTAACGGTATTGGGGGCTTTTAAGGGATTTTGGGCGATGTGGTTGGAGACCCATCACCTAGAACCTTTATTTCACAATCTATTCCCCATGCAACTTCCAAAAGTGGCTGAGGAATTTCTAATTCCTAAGCTCTGGCTACCCCTTTGTAGGGATTTATAGCCGTGAGTATTATTTTTATATTAGTATTACAACCGTGATAGCCCAGTGGGTAGAACACTCGGTTATCGTGCAAACGACTAGTGTTCAAATCCTGGGTCGGGCCTACACCAATTTGTCTTTTCTAAAGACTTATGTGTGGTTAATTTATCATGGTTGTTAACGTTGAGGGAAAACATCGTAAGGAAACCCACATGGCTTAGTTGTACTTAGTCATGTGACAGTGTATTCGTACAAAACGGCGATAGGCCTGCCCCCTATCACGTGACTACACTGTCCATGCAAAACGCGGGTACTCTGAACACCAGGTGACAAAGTCACGTGATGTTCAGAAGTATTAGTACCTCTGCCAACCCCTTCGGGGATATTCAGCGTGAACGTTTATGTGTATGTTATGTTATAAGTATGTATCAATGAAAATGGTAGACAACCTTTTGTTAGTAGGGGGTGCCGTTGTAGTGATCTAACTATTCTGGCAGAATACGAGCTCATGATTTGGGACATATATGAGCTATGGTGATGCTCTTTCAAACTCATGTCCAATAGTAACTCTACTGTTCCGTGTTCTGCCTAGAAAGGTCTGAATAGATATTTGCATAATAACGCTCGAAGATTGTGAGGCGGCGCACCAATAAATTTTAAGATGTTTAACTTAACTTTAGTTTCAGATTGACTATGAGATGAGGTTGTTTTAGCGAGTATTACAAAGCTATCTATGGGCGCTTATGTCACAAATTTGGTACAATAATGGAAGTAATAAAAAACTTGTATATGTAAAATAATAAATTTATTCAAATTAATAGATAAATAATAAATTTTACGTATAAATGAAAGAAAAAGATGAAACGATTGATGAATATAAACGAAGCTAGAGAGGTTTGCCAGGATCGTACAAAGAAGTGACAGATAGTCTCTGGCTACCCCAAAGGGAGATAATAGCGTAGGTACCTATATGTATGTATGTATGTTATTTTTATATATTGATGTCAAATTATAATGTTGCTTCGGAAAATTTCTAGGTTTCACCATCACATTAGTCAGAAAGGACAACTCAGCCATGTGGATTTCCTTACGATGTTTTCCCTCATCGTTAACAACCATTAACTATAAATATATCTTTGGGACACATATGTCTTTGGGACAGACATATTGCTGTAGGCCCGACACATGATTTGAATTTACGACTGTTTGCAAGACGAACGGAAGTTCTTATCTAAAAATATCACTGTTGTTTATAATTTATCTTGGGATTTTGGGGTAGCCGTGTAGTGCCGGCTTAGAATGTCGCTACGCCTTTCTACCCACGGGTGTCGTAAGAGGCGACTAAGGGTATTGGGGCTTTTTATTGGATTTTTGGGCGATGTAGTTGGAGATCCATCACCAAAAACCATTATTTTTACCATCTTTTCCCCACTCAACTTCAAAAAGTGGCTGAGGAATTTTGATTCCTTAGCTCTGGCTACCCCTTCCAGGGAAATATAACCGTGAGTATATGTATGTATGTATGATTTTGGGGTTATGTAAGTAAATTTTGGGCGATGCAGTAGGATACACGTCAACTCAAAGACTCAAGACTCAAGTATTTGCGCCGTATATCCCCGAAGAGATTGCCAGATGTACTAATACTTCTGCACATGACGTAACATCGTCACCTGGTGTTCAGAGTTCCCACGTTTTGCTTGGACAGTGTACTCAAGTGAGTAAGGGCAGGCCTATCGTGTTTTGTACCCGTCAAATGGTTCCAAATTCAACCATATCTAAATCAATTAAGTATGAGAAAAAATATTTTTAGTGCTAGAGAGTGTCGGTTTTTTATAGCACTACCCCATTTCTTCCGGTGGGTGTATGCAAGAGTCGACTTACGTTATTGGAACTTTCAAGGGATTTTCGAGCTATGTGTTGGGGACAACCTTTATTTCACCATCTTTACCCCACGCAACTTACAAAGTGGCTTAGGAATTTTTAATTCTCTAGCTCTGGCTACCCCTTTATGCGATTTATAGCCGTCAGTATACCGTATGTATTAGAGGTTAACATTACCACGATTCATCAAAATAGGTGTATGTTATAACAGTAGTACGACTCGTGCGCTTACAGCATTTACAGCCAGCGAAACGAAACAATTAAGAAAGTCAACAAATCGCTATATTTACCAAATAGTGTACAAGTTACAAAGACGGGATGAAATAATACCGATTGCATTTGTGGTTCTTTATAAATTGATACTTCTACATTATATCGATTATAGTATTATAAATTTAACGATAATGTTCAAAAAAATATACATACATACATACATTTACTCACGGCTGTAAATCCCTAGATGGGGTAGCCAGAGCTAAGGAATTAGAAATTCCTTAGCCACTTTTGGAAAGTTAAGTGGGAAAAAGATGGTAAAATAAAGGTTGTTGGTGATGGTCCAGCCTCATCGCCCAGAAATCCCTTAAAAGCCCCAATACCGTTAGTCGCCTCTTACGTACACCCACCGGAAGAAATGGGGTAGTGCTATTCTAAGCCCACACTACACAGCATCAAAAAAATATAGAAGATAATAATACTATTTGTGAAGTACCGAGAAAGTGTTGCATTTGCAAAATTTATCTAAGACTAATAATATACATAGTTGTGCAAGTTTCAGAACTAAATTAAATACAAGTTTAAAAAAAAAGTGACAGGCAAACAAAAAAAAATTATTAAGCAACTAAGGTAATTATGAATCGGCACTAAATAATAATGTTTTCCTTTTCTGTTTTTTGGCGCATACATTTTTTAATGTGGTTATATTTTTATTCTTTTGTGCCATAATTATATAATTACCGGATTAATTTCTAGTCTAATAATTTCATACATACATACATATTCTCACGCCGTTAGTTCCCATTGGGGTAGGCAGAGACTATCGATCGCCACTTTGTACGATCCTGGCAAACCTCTCTGGCTTCGTTTACATCCATCAATCTTTTCATACATGCTCTTTTATTCTTCATACTGCGGACACCTGCCTTTTTGAGCTAATAATTCTGATAATATAATCCTACTTTTTGTAATACACAACTTTCTAATGTAAGTACCGATCAAACGCTCAATCAAACCGTTTTTCCAATCCTTAGGAATTTAGTCTTCAAACTTATATGAAACATACTTCTTAATATTACATTTCATATTAAAACAATCAATCATACATTAAATATACATATACGCGTAGATTTGTGAAGTGCATTCTATCTATATTGATTCATATTGTTTGTAATAGTCTGTTAATACAGACATACATATACTCACGGCTTTAAATCCCTAGAAGCATCCCCCAAAAATCCCTTAAAAGCCCCAATACCCTTAGTCACCTCTTACGTACACCCACCGGAATAAATTGGGTAGTGCTATTCTAAGCCGACACTACACAGCAAAGCCGACTCTGTTAATCTAACGATGAAAATAAAATAAATAAATAAAATATTATTTATATCCCTATGCGCTTTTCGTTGGTAAAAAAATTATGTGCCCAAGAATGTAGAATTACATGAAAATAATTGTAGTAATTTTCTGATTTCACAAACGAACCATAAAAAAATACCCATACACTGAAATCAACAACAAAATGGCTTCGTAAACTAAGTTCGGACAAAACGTGCCGTGATAATTTCGAACATGGTTTCCCTAGTGTTAATTTACTTTATTATTATTAAAACTGTAAAATCTGATACAACTGACAATTTAATAGAAGAAAATGTCTTAGTATCAGTTCAAGATATATCTTCTGAAAGTAATGATGATAATACTACTAGCATTGAGGAACCAAGTAATAGTGATGAGGGCAAAAACAATGAAAATCATCCTTATAGTGTATCAGTATTAAAAAAGAACTCTTTTCTTACACAAGGAAGCCTTTTAAGTACGGAATGGGTTTTGTGTGACGCCGATCCGTTGGTCGCGTAAGTTTTTCTTTATTACATACATACATAGTGTCGGCTTAGAATAGCACTACCTCATTTCTTCCGGTGGGTGTACGTAAGAGGCGACTAACGGTATTGGGGGCTTTAAAGGGATTTTGGGCGATGCGGTTGGAGACCCATCACCAAGAACCTTTATTTCACCATCTATTCCCCATGCAACTTCCAAAAGTGGCTGAGGAATTTCTAATGCCTTAGCTCTGGCTACCCCTTTCTAGGGATTTACAGCCGTGAGTATATGTATGTATGTATGTTATAACATATATTTACATACTCGTTACAAATTATAGTCCTTTTATCACTACAATTATAACGCTGGCTAAATATCTACGTATTTTCATTATTCACTACACAAATACTGCTTTATGCGGTGATATGATAAAAAGTTACATACATAACTTGAGTTGCTTAAGTCGGCTTTGAACAACACGAACCCATTTCATCCCGCGGGTGTTTGAAGAGGCGGCTAAGGGTATTAGGGCTAGTTTAGTGATTTTAAGGCGATGTGGTTAAGAACGCCCTATATAGGGTAGGCTCGAGCCCCTTGGTGGGGACATATATGGGCTGTGAGGTGAGGTTAAAAACAAACACAAAAAACCTTTATTATATTTTAAAAAATTGAATTTTTGTCCGTGAGTATTTATAGGTGTGATTTTAATGTCACTTGTAGCATCTTTACTGAAAGCTTTATTTTTAAGTAGAGAGCTGTTATTAATTTCTCAATTTGCATTCAAGTAGTTGTTGCTGTAAAATTAACAGGCAGTTGTAATGAATATTTAAATAGAAACGACGCAGTTGAAACTTCGTCAAATATTTATTTGAAAATGTTTTAGTACTCATTTGCATTCGTTAGAAAAACATTAAAATTTCTTCATAACTTTGCTCATTTACTTATACTTATGGCTGTAATTTAATGGAGGGGCAGCCAAAGCTTTACATTCGCAACCTTTGGAATTCCTTTGGCCAAGCAAAGCGGAGGTCCACTGAACACCAGAGTACAAAATTGCTGACTATGTTTAGAAATATTAGCAACTCACTCGTTCTTTCGAAAATATTTTACATAAGCGATCAGTTCGAGTTGATAGTTTATTTTTCGCCGACACTCCTTAGCAAGTTTTAATAATAAAAAAAGCTGAATAGATTTAGATATAGATTACACGGTTAACCTATTTCAAGCCAGGTTTGTTATATTTTTATACTTACGTCATTCGTTTCCATTGGCGTGGAACAGGGACTTTTTAAACTAGATATCTTTAAAAAAGTGTAAGGTATAAATATGTTATAGACAATGTAGTATATAATATATATTATATCTAGTATATGTTTATCTCCGTGTAGTCTCGGCTTAGAATAACACTACCCCATTTCTACCCGTGGGTGATCGTAAGAGGCGACTAAGGGTATAGGGGCTTTTTAAGTGATTTTTGGGCGATGTGGTTGGAGACCCGTCACCAAAAACATTTATTATTACCATCTTTTCCCCAATCAACTTCCAAAAGTGGCTGAGGAATTTCTCATTCCAAAGCTCTGGCTACCCCGTTAAGGGATTTAGAGCCGTGAGTATATGTATGTAGTATTAATGTAGAAAAAGGGGAAGTGAATTTTAAAATTGAACTACACGGCTTAGAATGTCATCACTATACTTTGTTTTTAACATCTTGCCCCAAGCAACTTCCAAATGTGGCTGAGGAGTTTCTTGCTCAAAAGCTTTGGTTACCCCTTTTTGGGATTTATAGACGCAAGTATGAGTATGTATGTAAGTAGTAAATAAATAATGTAGAACTAGTGGGTAACCCTGGCGCGACTACGTCGCGTCCAATAAAATGAGTTTATTTTGAAATTTTCCGACCAATCACAGCGCAGCTCTTTTGAATTTCTAGTGATTTTTTCTGATTGGCCGGTTTGAAAAAATTCCGACCAATGACAGCGCATCTCTGATCGACTAAAGTTTGCGCGCGCTTATGACACTCAAGCAAAGTTTATGGGCCAAAATCGAAACTTTGAAATTCTGTAACAGTTAAGTTAATCCAGTTACATCAGTTGTCTGTGCATTTGTGCACACCACGGCCGCGAACTGTACAAAACGATACCTGAACCAAATTTCTAGCTTAACTCATCGCGTCACAGGCTTCCGGGCAAGAAAGAGGCTTACAGAAATAATATATAAAGATAATATCTCAATACGCTTTTGCTATGTCGCTGACGGATCTTGACAAGTGATCTGTTATTAAAATACATACCGATCAAATTCAACAGTTTGTTACTTCTCTCTTATTCTCAGTCAAGCTTTATATTTTTTACAACCAAACTACAAACAAGTCCTTGGGACATCTTAACTCAAGGATTAACATATCTTTGTAATAGTTGCCCTACCCTGCTATAACAAATAAATATTTCTAATATATATTTTAAAACATGTTAATATTGTGCTGTGTAGAGCCGGCTTAGAATAGCACTACCCCATTTCTTCCGGTGGGTGTACGTAAGAGGTGACTAACGGTATTGGGGCTTTTAAGGGATTTTTGGGCAATGCGGTTGGAGACCCATCACCAAAAACCTTTATTTCACCATCTTTTCCCCACGCAACTTCCAAAAGTGGCTGAGGAATTTTTAATTCCCTAGCTCTAGCTACCCCTTCATGGGATTTATAGCCGTGAGTATATGTTATGTTATGTTAATATAATGTATTTATTGCAGTTTCAAAGGCCTACATCGCATACTAAGCGTAAGAGCAGGAAGCAAAAACTATAAAGAAAACGGAGTAGTAGTCAGAATAAAATATTTCGAAATCCACCCGCTTTTCAACGAATCTATTGTTGGATATGACATAGCTTTAATACGATTGGCTCAACCACTTGAAATTGGTCCGGACATACAACCGATTTCTCTCAAATTCTCGGATTCTAAAGAAGATCTGCCATTTACAACGTTTTTAGTACCAGCATGGCGGCCATTGAACGAAGAAGTAAGTAATGAAGTTGGTTTGTGAGCCTTTTTTAAATTATTCAATCTAGCTATGTAGGATCGGCTTAGCGGCGCTGTTAGTCTATATTTTCTTGCATAACTTCAAGCAAATCGTAGGTAGTACATATTTTTTTACATATAATTCAAATTACGATAATAATAATCATCATACTACCTGCCAGTAAAAGTATACTGCAACTGGATCACAACCATCGTCCATGCTTCGGTACGCCTTAGCCTATATGCTTAACTAAAAGCTTGCAGCGAGTTTTACTGGTTCAAATATGCATGTGTATGAAATATTTACTAGCTCACCTTTCCCGACGCTCGCTAACTATTACCAAACTTTATGTGCCGACTGCGTAAAGTTTGACATAACTTATAAGTCCTCTTTTGGAATTCTGAAAATATTTTTCAAACTTAAACGCAAATATTCACGGCGATTATCCTTGAAGGGGTTGGCAGAGGTACAAATACTTCTGACCATCATCTGACATTGTCACCTGGTGTTCAGAGTACCCACGTTTTGCTTGGACAGTGTACTCACGTAATAGTGACAGGCCTATCGCCGTTTTGTACGAATACACTGTCACATGACTAAGTACAACTTAGCCATGTGGGTTTCCTCAGGATGTTTTCCCTCGCCGTTAACAACCATAATAAATTAACCACACATATTGGTGCAGGCCCGACCCGGGATTAGAACACTAGTCGTCTGCACGATAAGCAGTTTTCTACTCACTGAGCTATCAAGTCATCTACGCGATATGCTTTAGCCTATCTATTTAACTAAAAGCGTACTGCGAGCTTCACAAGTTCAAATATCCATGTGTATGAAATATTTACCAGCTCACCTTTCCCGACGCTCGCTAACTATTCCCGAACCTTCATATGCCGATTGTGTAATGTTTGACATAACTTTTAAAGTCCTATATTTGGAGTTCTGAAACTATCTATAAATCTTTATATAATATACACAGTCGTCTTTCCTCATGATCTAGAATATTTATCATTGTGTAACAGAGGTAACTAAACGTATTTACGTATGGTTTAAAAAAATAATAAGTTAGGTTGGGTTTGTACATGTATATTGAAAACTTGAGCCTAGTGAAAGGCGTTTTCAAAAGTACATACATACATACAAACCTATACTCACGGTCATAAATCCCAAAACGGGACAGCCAGAGTTTTAGAGGTGGAAACTCTTCGGCTACATTTGGAATTGGATAGGGGACAAGATGGTAGAAGTAAATACCGTTGTTGATGGGTGGGTGGGATGGAAAACCGCAAAACTTGAAATAAAGAATTTGTTCATGTTGTTCACTATTAATGATTAAAATAGATCTAAGTTGCATCTCATGAAAACTGCGGTAAGAAATGGGTTGGTGCTATCAAAAGCCGCGGCCACTTAGCTGCATGTATTCACCTCAACTCACAGCCAAATAATTATTATGTTGGGGACATAATGTGGGCACGAGCCTGCCCTATAACATAAGGTGATTTGGCCGTAGTCCATTTATTAGCATGTATTGTTGTTAGAATATAAAAATACGTTATTTTTACAGGCATTCGAAGAAGGAAACCGTATTCCTTCTTCAAAAGAAGTAAGGAAAAGAAGGATACTTCAACTGTTATATTATCCAGGAATGAATGTGCAGAATTGTTCGAAATATTTGGAAGGGTTTCAATATTTAGATGCTTCGTCAATTAAACAGATAATGTGTCTGGAACCAAAGAACGCTTTTCATGACCCTTGCGCTGTAAGTATTTGAAAATAAATTATTTTATAATTAATTACAAGTTATTACATTTACAATAAAATCATATTTTGTAATTACGAATCAAGACTCAAGACTCAAGCGTTAGGCCAATTATCCTTTGAGGGGTAGATAGAGGTACTAATACATCTGAACATTACGTAACATTGTCACCTGGTGTTCAGAGTACTTATGTTTTGCTTGAACAGTGTACTCACGCGGAAGGGGGTAGGCCTATTTCCGTTTTGTAGAAATACACTAATATATTTAGAAAAGGATCAAACTCGTCCGAGAAATAGCATTTTTTATTTTAGATAAAAAATATATACCAGTATAGTTTATAAGGGTAAAATATTCAATTATTTTGTTAAAGCTTTATATCTAAGTAAGAAAGTAATTAAGACTTATTATGCCGTATAGTCGGCTTAGAATGTCGCTACCCCTTTCTACCCACGGGTGTCGTAAGAGGCGACTAAGAGTATTGGGGCTTTTTATTGGATTTTTGGGCGATGCGGTTGGAGACCCATCACAAAAAACCTTTATTTTTACCATCTTTTCCCCACTCATTTTCCAAAAGTTGCTGAGGCATTTATAATTCCTTAGCTCTTACTACCCCTTCTAGGGAAATATAGCCGTGAGTATATGTATGTACTTATTATGAAAGTATAGCGTGAGAAGCTTAGCAATTATAAGTTTAGCCTATTGGGTCCATATTGGCTCAAATAAAATTCTAAATCATCTTTGTCGTCTTACTAACGATTTATGTTCATAATAATAACTCTTCATAATTTTATTCGTCACACTTTATTTATTCATACATTTTTATTACTAGCAACGAAATTCCTAACAGTTAGTGATCATAATTTTTGTATCAATACTGTTACAACCAAGAATCTTTTTAAAACTATAATGTTTTCAAGATATTATTCAATGGTCCTATTTTTTTATTAATAATATCGTTACTACGATAAACAAGCAAGCATGCATACAAATAGGCATGAATCATGCATTTAACCCTAGAAAGATAATCATATTTTAAATGGCGTTAAAGATAAACATACGAGAACGTTCTAGAGACGTATAGAACATAAACCGTTATATAAATAAAAATGTATATTTTTTTTCGGTTTTTAGGGTATTAAGTATATATCAATTAAGTTAGTTATTATTTTATGAAACGAAAAACGAATTTTACTAAAATATTATTTTATTTTAGTATTACAAAATTAAAACAAACTTCTTGCTGAAATTAACAAAAATGGCTGAAACATCTTTCAAATTTATTTTTCTTCACAGTATTAATTTTTGACTACTCTTATGGTTTTGTTTATTAATTGTAAATACTAATTAGTCTTTTTACATAACTAAAGCTATCTTATAATAATACTATCACACATATCTTACACACATCTTTTTTATTACATCCCATTTAAGTCATTCTTTTTAATTTGGACGGTCAATATGCACAATATGTTTTCTTTTTTACAACAGGCCCTTTTTCTCGCTTTTATTCAGCATTTTCAGGAGTTTTTTTTTATATATTGGCCATAATGGAATCGCCGTAATTTTCTTACAAAATTGTTCAATTTCTTCCACGATCAACGTTTCTCGACTTACTATTGCGATATTATCGTTAAATTCCTTGAAATAAGTTTAAAGAAACGTTAAAATATGTATAAAAACAAAAAAGTACAAGATTTATACATTTCCTAAAAGTAGCCCAAAAGATAATCATACGTCTTAAAGACGTACAACACATCGGTATCTCGGTGATGTGTGGGCTTGCCGTTGTGATGCAGCCTTCTCCGGGTAGCTAAGACTAACGACAGAGTTGGCTGAGCAAGACAACTCCCTGCCAATTACCAGTAAAGAGAGGTAGTGATAATTCAAAATCACGTACGTCCCGCGGACGTAGATTATCTTTCTAGGGTTAAGTTGCTCGCTCCGCTGCGCTTCGCTCGCTCGTTTTATACATAATCTAACCTAATCTAACCTAGCTAAATTTGACCTAACTTTTCTTTGCCTGCGACCCACCCAAGCAGGGGGCGCAACCCCCCTGCACCCCCTGTACATGCAACCAAGAATGCAAGCATGCAAACAAGCAAGCAAGTATAGATAAAGACACATTAATGGATAATATTTTTTTAAATATTAGACAAAAAAACATTTATGGAAATTATCGTTATTTATTGAAATTATTATATTGCCGGTCATTAGTATTAACAAATATATTAAAACAAATATTATTAAATACAAAGTGAATAATTAGTGATATTATGAATTTCGATAATTATATTTTTCAATATTTATGACTTGATTTTTTTATAAAGACTGATTAATATGATTTTAAATGGTATGTGAAATATTTTCGCACCTCCGATGATAGGAGTTAAAAAGTTATGTAAGAAAAAGCCCCTAGCCTATTACATCGTTTGTTCATTAGCTGCCGTAATCTTTGTATTATGTCGTGTAATACCCAATTAGGTGTCGCCGTCTTAGATTTCGCTCATTCACTTGAAAACCACTACCTTACCGGAGAACTCCGCAGAATGAGTCATGTAACTCGTGTGGCGATCTTTATTTTTGTAATATGTAAGTTCTGTCTTATACAACCGTGATAGCTCAGGAGGTAGATCACCACTTTTCGTGCAGACTATGAGGGTACAAATACCGAGTCGTTTGAAAAGTTCAAATTTCGAACCTACACTAATTTGTCTTTTCTAAAGACATGATGTGTGGTAAATTTATCATGGTTGTTAACGGTGAGGGAAAACATAGTGAGGAAACCCACATGGGTGAGTTGTACTTAGTCATGTTACAGTAATTATATTCGTAGAAAATGGTGATAGGCCTGCCCTCTATCTGAGTACAATGTCCAAGCAAAACGTGGGTACTCTGAACACCAGGTGACATTATCACGTGATGTTCAGAAGTATTTCTGCCTCTGCCACCCCTCCGGGAATATACGGCGTGAACGTTTGAGTTGATTTGCCTCTTATAAAAGTCAAATTGTTTTTAAAAGTCTTAGGTACCCTTCCTCGAGAAGAGAAGCTGGAAGATGTTTTTAGATTTTAAGTTTTAAGGTTTCTCAGAAAAATATGTATATATGTATTCTTTTAACATAACATATATAACATAACAAGACATAAGCATATTTTAATAATAAATACATTATACACTAAATATTGTATTTTACAAAGATATTATTGCTGGTCAAATTGGTGTTAAGCTATACAACTATAAAACTCGAATATTTTATTCATACTTATTATAAATTATTTCTTGGTTCAATGTGACTGTATGCTATTTTCATGATTGGATTCCCGGGGCACAGAGTGTATACTGGCTGATTAAACTTTTGAGTTTTTCCGCCCCCTGATTACGTATCTTTTGCAAACACGATTGTGTCGCAAGTTGCAATATTGTCGCTGTCAAAACTGTCAAATTGCATACAATTTTTTGACATTGACAGCGATAATCGTGCAATTTGCGACACAATCGACGGTCGCTAGGGATACATAATCAGGGGGCCGGTTGGGTTTGGATACTGCAGATTGAATCATCTGATTAATCTGACAATTCAGATGTTTTTGTGCTTTGTTTTCGTTCGTTTGTTTTAACCTCTATGTGTATGCCAATCTCCCCTAGACTAGTTTGATATGTTATTCTACGACGTCCGTGGCCGAGTAGATAGAAAGAAAGAAAGAAAGAAAAACATTTATTCATTGCTAAGCTTGGGTAAACAATACATGAAACATAACAACAAAATAATATTAAGGTTGATTTTACAACAAAATAAAAAAAATATATATATATATATAAGTTAACAAAAAAAAATACAAAAAAAAATCTCAAAATAAAATATGAGTTATAAAATAATAAAAAAAACAAACATAAATAAAAACGAACCAAAATATATGATGACTTAATAATATAGATAGGTGACTAGCTTCTCGGTCCGGAGGTTGCGGGTTCAATCCCCACTGAGAGCAATATTTATGTGATAACAAGCATTCTTAGTCTTGGATGTTATTTAAATGTGTATTATATTAATAATATTATTTATTTCATTATAGCTGGGATATATGGGCTGCATGATATTGTAATAATTTATACAATTGTAATATTTTTCAGCGTGACGGTGGAGCTCCAGTGATTTTTGACAGCGTTTTATGGGGAATAATTTCATCATGGGTAGAAACGTCATGCGATAAGCATGCCCCAGTATTAGTGACATATATTGCGAGCGATGCTGTCAAAAGTTGGATATTAAAAACGATGGAAGATCAACCTACAATATCCAATGAGATTGATACATCTAACACAGAAACAAGTACGGAGAACGCATCTGAAATTATATTGGAAGTTGATGTATAAATATTGTTTTTGAAGATAATAAAGTTATGATTAGATATATTTTCTCGTAATATTTTTTACTCCAACGCTTCTTTTAGGAGTTTTACAGCCCCAATTCCAGACAGACACAGTTTAAAAGCAAATGAAGTTACTTTAGTTCTACGTAATATGATGTTAGCGTTGAAACATTCTTAGAAGATAATTATCTATACTTATAATAAATCTGTAGAGAGGTCAATTCTGTACATGAAATATATTTTCAAATTAACTATCAGGTGGTGATTAGGGATCGATACTGATGCCAAAAATGCAATCAGTAAAATTTTTGTCTGTCTGTCTGTCTGTCGGTTTGTATGTTCCTTATGTTAACAAAAACTACTCGACGGATTTTAACGAAACTTGGTACAATTATTCTCCATACTCCTGGGCAGGTTTTTGTATACTTTTCAGCAGAGTAGTAAAGGGAAATTTTGGGAAATTTTGGGAAAACGGGAGAAAATACTCCATTTTTTAAGCTTCCGTCGCGTGTGCAGCCTTAAACGGCGGCAGCGGTTAAACTTACATGGAAACCATGTATCACGGAAATATTCTTCATAAAATTATCTTAAAAAAAAATCCTCAACAGTTTATGTCTATCTTTTACGGTTGACTCACACTAACACGTGTAATTCCTGATAGCTTAGCAGTTCGGAACATTCTGATTGTATTTGTTTACTCTTACGTTTGAAAACCTCTCACTCATCCCTAATTTAAATAAGGTAACATTATTACCTATTCAATAAAAAAAATATCATAGAAATCGGTAGAGAAACATTGAAATTATACATAAAATAAGCCATCGCGCCCGTGACCAAAACCGAATCGTTACTACTTTACTTATAAAATACTAGATGGCGCCAGTAGTTGCATCCTTCAACACGTAATGATTTATTTTTTAGATTGTTATAAATACTTCATAGCGTTTTATTCCAAAATTTGCTACTAAACGGAAAAACTGAACCGTTCATTAAAGCGCATTCAAAATCACCAAACTACACTGTTTAGGGAGTGCTATAAATTTAATAAATTGAAAACATTGCGCTGAATTTCACAATGCTTGAGCAGTGACTGAAGAAAGAATCCTCAGATATTTAAAAAAACAACGCTACCCGTGCGAAGCTGGGACGATCCACTAGTTTCACAATAAAATTATCACTAACGTGAAAGGCAACCTAGTGTTATTATTATTATTATTATTATTATTAGACGGGCGGTAAACGCCACGGGTTTCCGCACTGAGCCCGACATGGCGGACCATTGTACGTGGACCAAGTGGTCAACTAGCTCTCCCAGCCTAATTCCGTCCAGAAGGCAAGTAGCTTATCCAGGTCAGCTACCGCCCCTGGGAGCGACTTTATTGTTCCTATAGTGTTTTTTCGGATATCGGCCACTCCAGTGCATTCCTGGAGCACGTGAGCGACCGTCTCATCAGCCTTCATGCACGCACGGCATAGAGGGCTGTCGGTGATGCCTATAGTGTGTAAGTGTTTGTTTAATGTGGTATGTCCTGTGAGTATTCCCGCCACTGTCCGCAGGTTCTTCCTACTAAGTCGTAGTGCGCGCCCGGTCAGCTTTATGTCAAGGGTTGGCATAGTTTCCTTTGACTGTCTGCAGCCAGGCTCTTCCTGCCAGTGTGACTTGGAGAGAGAGTGTGTGCGTTCTCTTAGCCACGCACGCAGCTGACCAAAAGGCAGGGGGATAATCGGTTCAGGACCCTGCAGGTTCCTGGCCGACCCCGCCCTAGCCAGTTCGTCAGCCGCGTCGTTTCCCAATGAGCCGCTATGACCTTTAATCCATTGAAGGGTTATAATGTTTTTCCCGGCTACCTCCTCCAGAGCACCGTGGCACTCCAGGACTAGTCCTGAAGTGAACACACAACGATCCAGAGCCTGTAGCACAGATGCACTGTCCGAGATGATTTTGACATGCATATCGGACAGCGCACGGGCTTTGATTGCCATTGCCGCCTCAATTATTCCAAGACACTCCGCTTGGAATACCGTATTGTGGTGGCCTAGGCTTTTGGAGATTTTGATATTGAGGTCTTGTGAGTATACGCCCGCTCCAGTCCCTTGGTTGGTCTTGGAGCCATCTGTATACACACGCACCTCTTTAATATCGGAGTAGTCATGTTGTTCCTCTTCGAGTACAACAGTGTAATTGTGCTTGGTTATAATGGTTTTTGTTATCCTATCACATGGTGCAGTAAGTAAGGGCTGGTATTGGATGGCCGCTGTATAAATATTAGTGTGTAGGATTCTGGAGTCATTTTTGAGGTGTCCTGCCTTTTTCAGCCTAAGTGAGGACATCGCTGCCTCTTGCTGTATGTGTAAGTGTAAGGGCGGCAGATTCAGTAGCACCTGAAGAGCTGCCGTGGGTGCGGTTCTCATACAGCCCGTGATGGCCATACAGGCAAGCCGTTGCATTTTTTCTAGGTCGTTTTGGGCTGTTGTTAATCTAGTTCTCGACCACCAGACCAGTGAGCCGTAGGTTATCACAGGTCTAATAATGGTGGTATAAAGCCAGTGTACGATCTTAGGTTTTAATCCCCAGTTTTTACCTAGTATCCGCTTGCACTGCCATAGCATAGCGCTGGCTTTTTTTAAAGTGTTATCTAAATGTGGTTTCCAGCTCAGTTTGTCATCTAGGGTAATTCCTAGATATTTAACAGTCTTGGAAAGAGTGAGTTGGGTTCCAAAGAGTTTTGGAAGTTCAAAAGGGGGGAGTTTCCTTTTGTGAGTGAAAAGAATTAGTTCAGTCTTTTTAGGGTTTACTTTCAGGTCGTATTCGTTACACCATGTCTCCACTACTCTTAATGCTTGACCCATTTGATTGCAGAGCGTGTTTACATGATTTCCATTTAGTAGGATAGTGAGATCGTCCGCGTAGCCTACAGTAAAGTAGCCTCGGGCATTAAGCCTCCTAAGTAGAGAGTCGACCACCATGTTCCATAGGAGTGGGGAGAGGACCCCCCCTTGGGGGCATCCTCTTGTCACAATGGCTCTGGTGGTGTCTTTTAGGGTTACTTGGACCGCTCTGAGTCTCAACATGTTAACAACCCAACCCCTGAGTGTGGAGTTAACACGGAAGTCTTTCAGAGTTTTCTCGATACAGGGTATGTTAGTTTTATCGAAAGCACCTTCAATATCTATGAAGGTGCCTAGTGTGGATAGCTTGGTGCTGAGTGCACATTCAATTTTAGATATAACGTTGTGTAGTGCAGTCTCAGTTGATTTATCTTTAGTGAAAGCGTGTTGGTTTATATGGAGGGGTTTTTTCGCAAGTGATTTTTCTCTTATATGTCTGTCACAGAGTCTTTCCAGAGTTTTTAAGAGAAAGGATGTGAGGCTGATGGGTCTAAAGGACTTCGGGTCGGTATAGTCCGACTTACCGGGTTTGGGTATGAAAGTTACTTTGACTTCGCGCCATGGTATCGGTACATATCTGTAAGCGATGCATGATTGATATATTTTGACCAGCCAGGGGGATAGGATGTCTCTTGCCCACCGGAGCAAAGCAGGGAAGATTCCATCTAGGCCTGGTGATTTGAAGGGGTTGAAAGACTTAACCGCCCATTCAATTTGGTCATTAGTGACAAGGTCTCGTGAGAAGAGCCTGTCCGCTTCGGTAGGAGGCGTAATATGCTCCTCATTCCAGTCAATATCATCAGTATGATGACAGTCTGGGAAGTGGCAGTCTAGGAGCAATTTATGTGTTTCTGTATCTGTCGTGGTGTATGTATTATCAGGTGTTTTGAGCGGCCCTACGGCGAGGTTGTTATCGGTAGACAGAATTTTTCGAACCCTAGCCGCTTTATTGTTCGATTCTATTGATCCGCAAAACTTTCGCCAAGCTTGCCTTTTGCTAGATCGGATTCGTTTTTTGTAGGTGGCTAACATGTTTTTATAGTTTTCCCAGTCTGTAGGTAGCCTGGAGTTTTTAGCTTTATTGAAAAGTTTGCGTAGTTCACCGCGCATTTTTTCCAACTCCGGGGTCCACCACCTACTGGTTTCTTTCCCTGGGATTGTTGGTTGTTTAAGTGGGCAGGAGGCTTCATAAGACTCGATTATAGCTGCGGTTACTACTTTAAGGTCATTTTCAATTTGTGTAGGGCCATCTATATTCTCGTTGGTGAGTGTATTTAGCTTACTTTTTAGAGACGATCTATATGAGAGTACATTCGTAACTCGAGGGTTACGTTTAGGAGGGGGTAGTGTGTAGTCACTGGTAATGTTGAAACAGATCCGCCGATGATCAGCGCAGCTTAGTTCTTTTGACACGTGCCAATTTGAGACTAAGTGGGACGCCCCGGTGCTAACTAGTGTAATGTCAATGATAGTTTGGCCCCTGGATGTAACCCATGTGGGCTCCGATCCTATATTTGCTATGCTAAGGTTAGTAGAGAATAAATAGGTTGATAATGCCTGTCCTCTTTGATTGGCCGCGTGGCAGCCCCACAGCGGATGATGCGCATTTGCATCGGCTCCGATGATGAGCTCAGTACCGGACTGCTCACAGTACTGCACCAGGTCGACCATTTCTTTAGGTGGGCAGTCGGCGTCACCGGGCATGTAGCAGGACGCTAGGACCACATCTGGGATCACCCTGCTAGCTGTTGTGATCTTGATAGCTATCAGGTCTCTGGAACAATATTGGGTGAGTGGCATGCTTTGAATATATTTAGGAATATAAATGCATGCCCTTGGGTTTGTGCATGTGGTGTCGCAGATTAACTTACCTCCGATGTTACTGAGACCACATATACGGTTTGCCCTGATCCACGGCTCCTGAATCAGAGCAATACTGTTGATGTTTTTATCCAGCACTGTGCGTAGGGTAGCCGTCGCCGCTTGACTGTGCTGGATATTGGTCTGGAGGATTGAGATGGTTTTAGGAGGGGGGAGCATCTTTAAGGATCTCCGCTTCCAGCTCCTCATCCAGGTCCAACTCGGAGTGTGTCCTGGGCGATGAAGTCATCATGGCCTCTTCCCAGGGATCCGGGACGAGGTCATTGCATGCCAGCCGACCGAGCTGGTCCACGGCCTCTTGGAGAGCTTCTGGTTCCTCCACAGGCCTGCTGGTGGAGGGTTTCGGCTCATCCGGCCTTGGGGGCGCGGGGGCAGGTTGGTCAGCTGGGGTCTCAATCGGCGCCTTCGGATCGGGCGGCGTGTCACTAAGTTTACCCCTCCCTACTATAAACTTAGCGAACACCGACCCGAATCCAAAAGCAATTCGGCGGTCGCGAAGAAGCAGCTTCTCCACCTCCGTCGATGACAGGCCCAAAGTAAGGAAAGTGCCCCTATTCTCTCCCTCGACAGTCGTCGCTTTGTATGGGTGCCACTGTGGTATGTCATACCAGCGTCCATTTTGTTTGCAAAGCAAAATCTGGAGCTTTTTCAGTGACCCCATATATCTAGGGAAGAAGAGGGCAATTCGTGTGCGGGTGGGGATATCAGCCTGGTTGACCATCTGAATCTTGTCGCCCGAGGGTAGCGTCGCGGCGGATGCAAATTTCTGTAGCCAGGTAAGGGCGAAGTCGTCCTCACACTGGATCTTCAGCGTACCCTCGGACAGTTTTGGGCAACCCCGAAAGGCTGGCGCTATCTCCACATCATCGGAGTCCATAGCCGCGAAGACCTGTTCTTCGATACTTTCCCCAAGGTACTCGGCCTCCGAAGTGGTCAAGTCCCTCAGGGACGTGGTGATGAGCGCCACCGAGAGTTTGGAGCGGTCTACCGTGGCTTGCGCGTAGGTTCTCTGTCCCTGGATAGTTTTTGCCCGTTTGGGCTCGACCATCTGGGCAGGAGACCTACTGTCATCAGGTTTTCCTCGTTTGGATGCCTCTGGGACCTTGGAGGGTCCAGATTCATCAGCGGGGCGACCGGACTGACTGACGCGCTTACCACGGTTTCCGCGTGGTGTGTCACGCCGGTAACGGTTGCCGTCACGTTCATGTACGGGGTTTTTTACGCCGTGTCCCACACCCGACCCCCCGGCACGCGGGGGTGAGCCCGCGCTCCGGGGTGATCGGGGGCGAGAGAACGGCGCACTAGGCTTCGCCAGCCCCGCACCTGAAGCCTGCTCGCAGGGGACCTGGCTCGCACCCCCTCGCAAGGCTTGGGGTTGAGGGCCATCTCCCCCGCCGCAACCTACCTGGCTCTGGAACGGCCGCGCGACATCCACTGGGTGCTCGGCAGCTCTTCGGGCTTTGGCGGCGCGGCGATAGGCACCGCTCTTCTGTTTTCTATGGCGGGTCCTCCCCTGGTCGGGGCCGCCTATAGGGTTTTCATTGCCACGTCCCTCGCCCCCGTGGTGGTTGCGTGGTTCGGGCAATGATTTTCTGGCGTGAGGCTTTCTAGCCTGCCTCACGGGCACGGTTTCCCACGTGCCGTAGAAGCGCTCCGGCTTGCGCGCCGGGGGCACTTCGGAAGACGTCTGCATCTCTTCAGTCTTCCTCTCCTCTTTCTCATCAGGCGAAACTTTGCCCCCCCCAGAATACGAGGGGCGGCCTGAAACCTGCAAACAGGGTTCAGGGAGGGATTCCCGGTCCCGGTTGGGACACGTACCCTCCTGGGGTAAAAAATCTTTTTTTGGTTGCGCCATTTTAAGTTGGGATTGGGGGGTTTTCGGCATAAGTTTTGGTTAACGTCTGCATTGAAGTAATGCAGACGCGTAACGGGCAGCAACGACGTGAACGATGACTATAGCCTTGTCCTGGAGGTTCTAAAACCGATACCTCCAGGACCATTCGCCAACTTTGGGTACTTAAAACTAGTTTAACTAACCAAAGCTAGGGAGGTTCCCAGCCTTGGATGACAAAAGGTCTTAAAAAAGAAAATTTTCAAAAGATCTGGGAGCCCCCCCGCCCAACCTAGTGTTTTAGTCCTTGCAAATGTATTTTGGTGAATGAGGTCGGTGACCCATTATTATCATATATTTTGTAGTGTTTTTTCTTCTTAACTTCCAAAACCACCTTTGAAAATTAAAATTGTTAAACCCTGGCTACCTTTTTTGGATTAATATCCGCGAGAATATGTATATCTGTATTTTAACCTATGTGGCTATCAACCATCACTTCCTATCACATCCTTTAGTTCAACAACAAAATGACAAAAGGTTAGCTAAACCCAAAAATACACAGATACTAGATAAAGTTAAACCACAAAGTACATCTAAAAATATACAGCAATTGATTAATAAGATATAGCGTATCGCAAAACACAGAAAAAAACCCTCTTTAACCTTACAAGGCTGGAATCTTGAAAGTTGTCTCATTATATCATTTACACGGCTTTCCGTAAGTTTTCTTGGCCTAATTAGTATAAAAAAACTCGTAGGCAGCTTGCTAAGAATAAGACGAAAATAAAAATTGTTATTACATACATACATACATATACTCACGGCTATAAATCCCTTTTTTTTAAGATAAAGATAAAAAATATTTATTTCAAAATAAAAAGAATTGTTCTCTAATTTTTTAACGTCAGAAACTTACGTATAAGTTAAATCTTACTCTACTGACTCTACTTCGGATTCGGAAGGTGTATTGTGGCGAGAAGAACCCGTAAGAAACTCAGCAACACACATCTTTTCTTAGTCATATTACAAATTGTATGTCTGGAAATATCCTGAATGGAGCCCTGGTGACACCAAGCAGTATCTATGACATCTATGGTAGTATTATATGGTTTCACAATAATCATTTAAACTGTACTAAGCTTTTAAATGAAGACTGCGTTTTATAATTACTTTGAATTTATTTTCTGTTAGATTCAAAATGTCATCAGGCATTTTATTATAAAATTTTCACATAACCCCATAAAAGATGTATTTATTTTTGACAATCTGTACTTTTGAATTAAAATTTTATTATTATCTCTAAGACTTCTAGTATGTCTGTCACAGTTTTTGGAAAATGCTTTCAAATTTTTGGTTATATACATACATGATGTTTTCATAAATATATTGACATGGCAGTGTCATTATATTTATGGTTTTAAACAATCCTCTAAGGGAATCTCGTGAACCTAAATTATAAATAGCTCTTCTGTAGAATGAATATGGACCCAACATCAGCAGCTCTGCCTCACAGTAAAATGCCATAAGACATGATGCTATGAAAATAACTATAGTAAACTAAACGAGCGGTCTGTACATCAGTTAAATGTCTTATTTTTCTAACGGCATATGCAGCACTGCTTAGCCTGCCAGCTAGCGCGCTAATGTGGGGTCCCCATTGGAGCTTTGAGTCCAGATGTATCCCTAAGAAAACTGCGCTAACGGGGTAGCCAGAGCTTTGATATGAGAAATTCCTCAGCCATTTTTGGAAGTTGATTGGGGAGAAGATGGTTTAAATAAATGTTTTTGGTGACGGGTCTCCAACGACATCGCCCAAAATTACTTAAAATCCCCTATACCCGTAGTTGCCTCTTACGATCACCCACGGGTAGGAATAGAACGGCAAACTTGTTATTAACTTATTAATATTACATATATACTCAAACCATTAGTTTCGTTGGGGAAGGCAGAGACCATCGGAACATCTTACAATACTGGTAGACCTTTTGCGTGTATTTTTTAATGTTTTAAGTAACTTTTGCTTTTATTAATTGCACTTTTGACGCTTGTTTTTAATTTAGCCTAAATTTAAATCTTTTTCAGTGTATTTCAAACCACTTGCTTGCTCTTTTGTAATTATTTTTTTATTACAGGAGGTAGAACATACATTTATTTTTTAGGTTTTTTTTATATATTTTCGCCATTGATTGGTGTTTAGTTTCATTCATGCAAGCCGATAATGTGATTTTTCATACAATTACGGAAGCAGTCAATTTTTATCGGTATAAAGAAGAGTAAAGAAAGCCGATTGCTCTTAAGAGTGATTCATGTTTATTATTCGTTAAAAAGCTTATGACGTCTTATAAAAAATAACATAAGAAAACATAGTTAACGGGTGTATCGTTTGTATAGAAAACTTGGTTAATACACGGATAGACAGGCAAACATGATGAAATTATCATGGTTTCTGCTTTTGTCATTCGGGTTCGAAACCCTAAGAAAATGACTTTAATTACATTAACATAAACGTTCACGCCGTTTATCCCCGAACGGGTTGACAGAGGTACCAATACTTCGATGTTTTCCCTCACCGTTAACAGCCATGATAAATTAACCACACATATGACTTTATAAAAGACAAATTGGTGTAGGCCCGACCCAGGATTGGACCTCACGCCCTTCTGTTTTCAGGCGGGAGTTCTACCCACTGGACTATCATGTCGTCATGTACATTAATTAATGTACACTAAACTACAAGTTTATTTTGTTATTACTTATTTTTCAATAAAGTTAAATTCAGCACTCAAAATGGTGCAATATTAAAACCAATGCATTTTTAAATACCAACCCAAACCCTAATAAACATTTACTATCTTCAATGAAAAACAAAGTTTCTACAACCCGAGCCTAGCCTACAATCTCACGATTGAACAACCAACATAATAGTTGCATTCAGTATCAGACACGTACATTTCTAACAGCACCCATTTTGCGAAGATCAGACTCTTTTATCGCCAGTCTACTTTTAATTGAATTCGTGACCAAGTCCAGGTTCTTCAGTGCAGAAAACATCTGTTAAACTTTGGCATTGAGCCCGGACTCTCTAGACACGATTTGGCATAGCTAACTGATTAACAGCTTGCATAAATTGCTGTGTAGTGTCGGCTTTGCTGTGTAGTGTCGGCTTAGAATAGCACTACCCCATCTCTTCCCGCGGGTGTCGTAGAAGTCGACTAAGGGACTAGGGCTTTTCCATCTTCGCCCTTACACCAATCCAAGGTCTGCCGCGCCGAGGGATGCGTGGCCAGGGGTGAGCCTGGTCGCTAGCGTGCCGCCGTCCCGGAGCTTGGTGCACTCCGGGTACTAAATAACCTTACCTAGTCAAGCGGGGCTCTAGCTAGGTGGACAGTTTACTTCCCTTGCTTCTCGTGGGTCCAATATGTGTTCCAATTCTAATAAACACAGAGGCGGCGATGTAGCTCGCCACTCATCACGCCATGGTTTCTCACGGGGCGAAAAGTGGGCTAAAAAGACCCGCTTCAGTACGATGAATGTATGTGGAGGAATGTTTGAAAAATTAGATGAAGTATGTATGATTATGAATGAAAGAAAACTGGATTTTCTATGTTTAAATGAGACGAAGCGTAAGGGAAAGGAAGTTTCACAAATTGGCAACATCACAGCAATCTGGTCTGGAATCGCTGACAATGACCGAGCTAGCCAAGGAGTGGGACTTCTGATATCTGAAAGGATGGCTCAGTGCATGAAAGATTACGAATGTGTGAGTCCAAGGCTCCTGTGGATTAAGGTGAAATTGGGACTAGTCCGGATGCGCATAATTTGCGTTTATGCTCCGGACATGTCTAAATCCCTATCCGAGAGGGAGGAGTTTTGGAATCTGTTAGACGATGTTATGAATGGGTGTGATCAGAATGAGAGACTTATAATGTTAGGAGATTTTAATGGCTGGGTTGGTGTGTCACGCAACGGTTGCGAAAGAGTTTTAGGAAAGTTTGGTGATCAAAGAATGAATGAGAATGGTGAGAAATTGATTGTGGTATGTTTGGAGAGGAATCTTTGTGTTACAAACACGTTGTTTAAACACAAAGATATCCATATGTATACAAGACAGAGGGGAAGCGAGAGAAGTATGATTGATTTTGTGATAGTTGATGAAAGGCTGAGAGCAAAGGTTGTTGACACCAGGGTCTATAGGGGCACGAACGTTGGCACAGATCACTTTCTCGTTATATCACGATTAAGGGGTCTGTGTACGCGTTGGCGTCACAGGCCTAAACTGTCAACAACGGATTTTGCGAGAATAAAAGTGGAAAAACTGCAAGAAGATGAAAATATCAGAGATGAATATGTGAGAAAATTGGATGATAGACTAAGTTGCGTGGAGATGAAGGATGAAATAGAAGAAGTATGGGATGTGCTCAAATCGACGATGGTTGAATGTGCGACGCAAGTTTGTGGTGTGTGTAAAAGGTCAAATAGACCACCAACAAGTTGGTGGGATAAAGTTGTGAAAGAGGCGGTTGGAGATAAGAAGAAAGCGTGGTTAGATTTACTAGCGATTAAAGCTAGTAAACGGATGAATGTGAGTGTAACTGACGATGTAGTGCAGAAAAGTGAAGATGAATATAAGAGAGTTAAGAATGAGGTGAAGAAAAAAATAGAAAAGAAAAAGCGGGATTTGCAAGAGTGGTGTGAGAGGAAACTTTCTGATAATTTCCGGAATAACCAAAAGTTATTCTGGAAGTATATCCGGAAGGAAAAGGGAGTTTCCCAAAACACGAGAGTGAGTGTAATAAGAGATGAACAGGGTGAATTGGCGACGGATGAAAGTAGCATGAAACGGGTATGGAAGAATTATTTTGAGGGACTGTTTGAAAAAGAAGAGGCATCCATTTCTTCGCCAATCGACAGTAATGTTGATTGGAACGAAGAGATGGTTGATTTCAGTGACAGTGAGATTAGTATGGAAGAAATAATGAAAGCAATGAAAAGTATGAAAGTAGGGAAGGCGGCAAGGTATGATAGGATTACTATCGAAATGCTGAGGGCTGGTAAAGGGTTGGTGGCTTCTTGGTTGTACTTCCTTTTCCAAAAATGCTGGTCGAGTGGCAAAGTTCCTCGAGACTGGTGCAAGGCGGTGATTGTGCCTCTATATAAAGGAAAGGGGTCACACCAAGAGGCTAAAAACTACCGCGGCATCAGCTTACTCAGCATTGTTGGTAAATTGTATGCTAAGGTACTGATTGAAAGAGTGATGAATGAAACTGATGAGAAAATATGGGATGTGCAAGCGGGATTTAGGAAAGGAATGGGATGTATGGATCAAATCTTCTCCGTAAGGAGCATCACTGAAAAGTTCTTAGCTAAGAACCAAAAGGTGTATTGCTCCTTCATTGATTTAGAGAAGGCGTATGATAGGGTGGTAAGAAAGTGTTTATGGGAGGTGTTATCCAAGTTCGGTTTGGGGAGTCAACTTATACGTGCTTTGCACAGTGGTACCGCCACCATACAAGGGCGGTCATAAATACCTTACTCTCTTAATTTGCATTTTTTTTGGGTAAATCAATAAAATAACGTTTAAGATTGTATACTAATGATGTATTTAATTGTTAGAAGTAAATAAAGAAGTAAAAGTATACCACCACCATGATTTTTATACAATTCAAAGAAATAAAATAAATAGGTATAAATATATTAATTTATTTCTAATGATAACTACGAACTATCTACTTTTTGGTATTAATAAAATTGTCAATTTACTATTTTTACCATAAAAAATACATTATAACTATTTCTATTTTAAACTTACAGCTAAGTATACATGCATCTCTTACTAAACTGAAAAAAAGTACTACAAATAAATTGGAATATAAATCAAACTTTTTATAGATGTAACACTTCTTTAGACATAAGACTTTTCTCCTGACGGGGGAGTTTTCGAAGGCCAGTAATAAATGGATCCAAACTGAGTAAAAGTCTATTTAGCAAATCCGAATTACTAACTTCTCTTGACATCTTGCGCGTGTGATCTCGTCTGAAGGACTTATAGAATTTATTGTTTGATTCAGCTGCCTCTTCAGATAACTCCCCGAACGATACACTAAAACGTGTTGCGCTACCTGAGCCCCGTGAATGAGCACTTTGTGGACGGAAGCTGGAAGGTTCAACCACGGATATTCTTGAATCAAAAGACGCGCGGTTTCTAATTCATATTTCTCGAAAATAACTTAAAATATGTTTATGTTTCTGTACAACTGTTCCGCCATGTTCCAATAGCCAAACCTAAAATAATTGCATCCTTGTAAAGGTACATTTAATCGTATAACCTGGAAAGAAAAGTTAAAACTGTTATATCGGGTTTTCAGAATTTGCTAATTTTGAGTCTACGCAGTAGTCTTTAAGAACTCGTAGAAGCTACATAGGCAGCTCTTGGCGGCTGAATGTTTTTGTATTCGAAAGAAGACACTTTAATCTTAAAATTGTACTATGTGAGAACCATTGACGATATCTGACATACTCTTAAAACTTTAGAAAAAGCCAAAATAATGTTTATTTTTAAACAAAATATTGTTGTACATTAGAAGGGTCAAACATGTTCTAATATGACAGATAACGGTTTAAAATGTACCTGAATTGTAATACATACCTTGTTCTTAGAAATCCATATCCCGGAAGTCACTCACAAACAATGCAATTCTGAGAATTCACTACCGCATAAACAATATTCTAATGAGTCACTGATAACGGCGAGCATAAGGGTAAGATGCTTTCACTTTGAGGGTCAAAAACAAATTGTTCTCAAATGAAAAGGGTGACATATTTATAATTTTTGGATAGCTTGTTTATCGGTTTATCGGTAAAAACAATAAAATGAATAGTATTTGATAGTCGACTTTACCGATTAATGGCCTATGGCGGTACCACTGTGCATTTCAGATTCTAGTGCATGTGTAAGAGTAAACGGGGAAAACACTGACTGGTTCGGAATCTCTAGGGATGTCCGACAGGGATGTGTAGCTTCTCCGTGGCTCTTCAATTTGTTCATTGATGACTGTTTGACAGAGTTGCGTGAAAGTGATTATGGATTGACAATGGGTGGATTCATCATTAAATGCCTCTTGTATGCTGACGATCTAGTGCTACTTGCATCATCGGCAGAAGAGTTGCAAGAGATGATGAATATTGCATGTGAGTCTTTTGTAAGAAAGGGAATGAGGGTGAATGTGGATAAGACCAAAACGATGGTTTTTGAGAGACAGGAAGATGTGACAGAATGCGTGATTGCGATTGATGGTAAGGATGTGGAACAGGTGAAGGAGTTTCTATATCTGGGAAGTTTGTTTACAAGGGATGGAAAATGTGATGAAGACATTGAAAGAAGAGTGAAAAAGGGTAATGCGGTAAATGGAGCAATGAATAGCCTAATGATCAGTCAATCGGTGTCTGAAAAGGCCCGAATGGCTGTGCATGATGCTGTTCTTGTTCCTACGCTTATGTATGGAAGCGAATGTTGGGTGTGGCAGAAGAAGCATGAGAGCAGAGTGAATGCAGTAGAGATGAGGTCCCTCAGAAAAATTTGTAATGTTATATTGTGTGACCGAGTGAGAAATAGCGTTATTCGTGAAAAGTGTGGTGTGAAAGATGATATTGTAAGAAAGATAGAAAAAGGAATGTTGAGATGGTTTGGGCACATAGAGAGGATGGATGATAGAAAATTGGTAAAAGGGATCTATAGAGCTAGTGTGGATGGTAATGTTAGTAGAGGACGACCACGAAAAACACACTTGGACCAAATTAAGAGTGTGCTAAAAAAGGCTGGCGTCCGAAGTATGAAGAATAAAAGAGCATGTATGAAAAGATTGATGGATGTAAACGAAGCTAGAGAGGTTTGTCAGGATCGTACGAAGTGGCGATCGATAGTCTCTGCCTACCCCAATGGGAATTAATGGCGTGAGTATATGTATGTATGTATAAATTACCCGTGTAGTGTCGGCTTAGAATAGCACTACCCCGGTTCTACCGACGGGTGTTCGTAAGAGGCGACTTACGGTATTGGGGCTTTTAAGAAATTTTTGGGCGTTGCGGACCCATCACCAACAACCTTTACTTTACCATCTTTTCCCCACTCAATTTTCCAAAAGTGGCTGAGGAGTTTGTAATTCTATAGCTCTGGCTACTCCTTCTAGGGATTTATAGCCGTGAGTATATGTATGTATGTATAAAATTTACCAAGTTTTCTTTAATTTTATTTTTTTATTTAATAATTTATTTCAGACGTTACAACATCCATATATTTTTATACCTATTATTAGTATTAATAAACTGAATTAGTAAATTATATTAACTGACTTTAAAAAGTGAGGAGTCTTTGGAGTTTTAACTCAACTGCGCCAGTAGGTTTCTGTTTTGACATTATTATTTTAAATGTTAAATTGAAGAACCATTTTTGGTTAGTTATAAAAAGTAATCACACACAAATTGTTGTACTGTAACGCGATACATAAAACAAGAACTTAACAATATGTTGGGTCTGTTACATTTATTTTCATTCAAATATTTCAGCTGTATATCCCACAAAAAGGTAGCCAGAACGTCTTTCTCAGCTGTTGTAAAGTAAAGGATGATTAATGATAGGACTCCAATAGAAGTTTTCCGGCTTCTTTCTCAGAGTTTATTCTTATTACAATATATCAAGAACATACATACATACACACATACATATTATCCCGCCATTAGTTCCCATGGGGGTAGGCAAAAACTATCAATCGCCACTTTGTACGATCCTGGCAAACCTCTCTGGCTTTGTTTACATCCATCAATCTTTTCATACATGCTCTTTTATTCTTCATACTGCGGACACCTACCTTTTTGAGCACATTCACACATATTCTACTTGAACCAAATGTGTCCTCCGAAGTCGTCCTCTACTAACATTACCTTCCACATTGGCTTTATATACCTCTTTCACAAATTTACTGTTATCCATCCTCTTTATGTGCCCAAACACCTCAACATTCCTTTTTAACCAACTTCAAAAAAGGGGTGTTCTCAATTCGACCGTATTTTTTTATGTTTGTTCGCCGATTACTTCGCCATTTATGAACCGATTTTGATTGTTATTTTTTAATTGGAAAGAAGATACTCCCGGATTGGTACCATTTGGAATTTGGAAGTTGTGTGGGGAAAAGATGGTGAAATAAAGGTTGTTGGTGATGGGTCACCAACCGCATCGCCCAAAAATCCCTTAAAAGCCCCAAAACCGTTAGTCGCCTCTTACGTACACCCACCGGAAGAAATGGGGTAGTGCTATTCTAAGCCGACACTACACAGCAAAAAAATTTAACATAGCGTAAAACTTAAAAAAAATATATTTAAATAATAATACATGTAATAAAATAAAAAACAAAATGTTAATGATAATTCATGCCCGAGCGAAGCCGGGACGGGCTGCTAGTATATATATAATTGATTTTTGTACGTATCACCATTTAAAACGTTATGCGATATATATATATAACCTTACAACTGCAAGGTATCCTACATTTGTTATCAATCATCACATCAAATCACGCAGGCTGGCACCGGCTCACAAATTAATTTAAGAGAATTTTAAGATTTAGGTAGGTTGAACTGACGTGTGTGGACTGTGGAATAAAGAAATTGCTTAGGTATTAATCGCTGTACTCATATTCAATTAAAAAAACTTAATTCGTACTTCTTAGTACTAGATTTTTTATTTTCGGTTGTTTTTTCAACAATGAAGTCGGGTTTCTTTTTGTATTTTTTTTCTATATTTCTTACAATGTCATCTTTTACACCACACCTTTCACGAATCACATCATTCCTCACACGATCCTATAACCTTACATTACAAATTTATCTGAGGAATCTCATTTCTACTGCATTCACTCTACTTTCATGCTTCTTCTGCCACACACAACATTCACTGCCATACATAAGCGAAGGAACGAGGACAGCATCATGCACAGCTATTCAGGCCTTTTCAGACACCGACTGACTAGACATTAGACTATCCAGTGCTCCATTTACCGCATTACCCTTTTTCACTCTTCTCTCGATATCTTCATCACACTTTCCATCCCTAGTAAACAAACTTCCCAAATATACAAACTCTTTCACTTGTTCCACTTTCTTACTTATAGACTACAGGCCTATGCTGAAAAATTGATGGGTCATTTGAACCACCAGGGGACCTATGTAGAACGATATAAGAGCATTAAATAATAAGATTCAGCACTGTGCCGTCACTTGTAAGCTGTACAACTGAGTGCAGGTGAGAATTCGAAAGTACAGGTAGAGTGGGTACATTTTGGTCACATATTTTTGTACGGCATTCATATCATCGATAGATCCATTAAAAATAATAAGAAAAAGCGCAGTGCCGTAAAAAAATGGTGCGCCACAAAGTCGGATTTTTATTTTTATTTTCCGACAATTACCGGGGTAAATTTGGTCATTTGATTTTGTACGGCATCTGTGTCATACTATTTCAATACTGCTCTTAATCCATTATTCCGCAAAGCCGTACAAAAAACATGCGACAAGGGGAATTAATCGAGGGTTGCAATCCCCTCTCTTTCCGTAGTCCAGGGGGTGATTTGACACAACATGAAATAAATTTATTTTCAAAGTATTTTATGCATAGATAATATTTTTTCATGTGCCGTACATTTTTGTTGGTTCAAGGGGGAAAAAAGCTGAAAAGAGAAAATCAAAAAGGAAAAATCCATGCAACGAAATGTAAGGTGTTGTTTTTTATTTTTTAATCCCAGTATCAACAGTTTTATATACTTTTTGGTTTAATATATAATTCAAACATTATTGATACATACATATAATTGATTTGTTTCATTGTAATGATGTGAATAAATAAAACAATAGAACAACTTTTGGTTATTCCGGAAATTATCAGAGACTTTCCTCCCACACCATTTCTTGCAGATCACGCTTTTTCTTTTCTATTTTCTTCTTAACCTCATTCTTAACTCTCTTATATTCATCTGCACTATTTTTCACTACATCATCTGTTACTCTCGCATCCATTCGTTTACTAGCTTTAATTGCTAGTAAATCTAATCAAGCTTTCTTCTTATCTCCAACTGCCTCTTTCACATCTTTATCTCACCAACTTGTCGGTGGTCTATTTGTTTTTATACTCAATCTACATACTTCCGTCGCAACATACATACATACATATTCTCACGCCGTTAGTTCCCATTGGGGTAGGCTGAGACTATCGATCGCCACTTTGTACGATCCTGGCAAACCTCTCTGGCTTCGTTTACATCCATCAATCTTTTCATACATGCTCTTTTATTCTTCATACTGCAGACACCTGCCTTTTTGAGCACATTTTCTATTTGATCCAAATGTGTCCTCCGAGGTCGTCCTCTACTAACATAACCTTCCACATTGGCTCTATATATCTCTTTCACCAATTTACTGTCATCCATCCTCTCTATGTGCCCAAACCATCTCAACATTCCTTTTTGTATCTTTCTTACAATATCATCTTTTACACCACACCTTTCACGAATCACATCATTCCTCACACGATCACATAACCTTACATTACACACTTTTCTGAGGGATCTCATTTCTACTGCATTCACTCTACTTTCATGCTTCTTCTGCCACACCCAACATTCACTGCCATACATAAGCGTAGGAACGAGGACAGCATCATGCACAGCCATTCGGGCCTTTTCAGACACCGACTGACTAGACATTAGACTATCCAGTGCTCCATTTACCGCATTACCCTTTTTCACTCTTCTCTCGATATCTTCATCACACTTTCCATCCCTAGTAAACAAACTTCCCAAATATACAAACTCTTTGACTTGTTCCACTTTCTTACCATTAATCTCAATCACGCATTCGGTCATATTCACCTCCATCTCAAAAACCATAGTTTTTGTTTTATCCACATTCACCCTCATTCCCTTTTTTTCAAAAGACGCACATGCAATATTCATCATCTCTTGCAGCTCTTCCACCGATGATGCAAGTATCACTTGATCGTCGGCATATAAGAGGCATTTAATGATGAATCCAACCATTCTTAATCCATAATCACTTTCACGCAACTCTGTTAAACAGTCATCCATGAACAAATTGAAGAGCCACGGGGAAGCTACACAACCCTGTCGGACACCCCGAGAGATCCCGAACCAGTCAGTATTTTCCCCGTTTACTCTCACACATGCACTGGAATCCTCATAGAGTGATACCAGTGCACGTATAAGTCGACTCCCCAAACCGAACTTGGATAACACTTCCCATAAACACTTTCTTACCACCCTATCATACGCCTTCTCTAAATCAATGAAGGAGCAATACACCTTTCGGTTCTTAGCTAAGAACTTTTCGGTGATGCTCCTTAAATAGAAGATTTGGTCCATACATCCCATTTCCTTTCTAAATCCTGCTTGCACATCCCAAATTTTATCATCCGTTTCATTCATCACTCTTTCAATCAAAACCTTTGCATACAATTTACCGACAATGCTGAGTAGGCTGATTCCACGGTAGTTTCTAGCCTCTTGGTGTGACCCCTTTCCTTTATATAAAGGCACAATCACCGCCTTGCACCAATCTCGTGGAATTTTGCCACTCGACCAGCATTTTTGGAAAAGGAAGTACAACCAGGAAGCCACCACCCCTTTACCAGCCCTCAGCATTTCAGTGTTTATCCTGTCATACCCTGCCGCTTTCCCTAGTTTCATACTTTTCATTGCTTTCATTATTTCTTCCATACTGATCTCACTGTCACTAAAGTCACCCATAACGTCGTTCCAATCAACATTACTGCCGATTGGCGAAGAAATGGATGTATCCTCTTTTTCAAAGAGTCCCTCAAAATAGTTCTTCCATACTCGTCTTATGCTACTTTCATCCGTCGCCAATTCACCCTGTTCATCTCTCACAACATTCACTCTCGTGTTTTGGGAAACTCCCTTTTCTTTCCGGATATATTGTCAGAACAACTTTTGGTTATTCCGGAAATTATCGGAGAGTTTCCTCTCACACCATTCTATCAGATCACGCTTTTTCTTTTCTATTTTCTTCTTAACCTCATTCTTAACTCTCTTATATTCATCTTCACTATTCTTCACTACATCATCTGTTACTCTCGCATCCATTCGTTTACTAGCTTTAATCGCTAGTAAATCTAACCAAGCTTTCTTCTTATCTCCAACTGCCTCTTTCACATCTTTATCCCACCAACTTGTTGGTGGTCTATTTGTTCTTTTACTCAATCCACATACTTCCGTCGCACATTCAACCATTGACGATTTGAGCACATCCCATACTTCTTCTATTTCCAATTCATCCTTTATCTTCACGCAACTTAGCCTGTCGCCCGATTTCTTCATATATTCATCTCTAATATTTTCATCCTCTTCCAATTTCTCCACTTTTATTCTCGCAAATTCAGTTGTCGACACTTTGGCCCCGTGACGCCAACGCGTGCACAGTCCCCTTAATCGTGATATCACGAGAAAGTGGTCTGTGCCAACGTTAGTGCCCCTATAGACTCTGTTGACAACAACCTTTGCTCTAAGCCTTTCATCCACTATCACAAAATCTATCATACTTGTCTCGCTTCCTCTCTGTCTAGTATACATATGGATATCTTTGTGTTCAAACAACGTGATCGTAACTCAAGATTCCTCTCCATACATACATCAATCACTTTTTCACCATTCTCATTCAATCTTTTATCACCAAACTTTCCTAAAAATCTTGCACAACCGTTGCGTGACACACCAACCCAACCATTAAAATCTCCTATCATAACAATTTTCTCATTTTGATCACAAGAACTATACAAGAAATAGACAATAAAGGGATTATCCTTAGGTGGTATTTTTGATATTTGATAGCACAGTGGGAAGTTTTTGTCCCTTTCACGACGATGCAAGAAATATTTTATAATTAGCGTGGAAGAGACATGCAATTATGAAGCAACCGAGCCACGGACAAGCTAAAGAAAATAGAAATGATCTAGGGTTAGAACATATTTTACGTACATTACGAGTTATTAAATAAATTTCATACACACGAAAAAAAGTGTAAAATTTATCCTTTATTTTATACCACTCAATATCGATATAAATAAAATTGTTAAATAAAAACTTTTATTTACAAAATATTTCTGTCTAGAAATTTGGTTTAAAATAATATGCATACGTACATATATTCACGGTTATAAATACGAAGAAACGGTAGCCAGAGTTGTAACGCGGAATTATTCATCCACTTATAGGGGGAAAGATTGAAATGAAATATAGGTCAAGAACCGAATCGCCCAAAAATCTACCAAAAAACCCAAATTATAATTATAACTCAACAAATCTTACGAACACCCACAAGACGACAAGAAGACATAGGTAACAAATAAAATAAATATATAAATGAAAAATCTTAATTTATTGACTCTTTTATACTGGTAATTGTGTGAAAATTAAAACATTGTAAAAATTTTTCAACTCTTTGCAAGTAAACATCGAATTTTCATTTGTTGTATATTGTTTTGCCTACGTCATGCAACGCTCCACAGTATGTCATTTTAAACAAATATAAAATGGCTTTTTGTTCATCATTATTGTTTGTATATGTCTCCATTAAGAAACTCGAGGTTACTCATAATAAATTAAATATACTCACGGCCATCAATCCGAAAATTGGGGGTTGCCCGCTCAGCCACATTCGAAAGTTGATGGGGGACAAGATGGTAGAAATAAAGTATTGTTGGTGATGGGTATCCAACCGCATTGCTCAAAAACCAATTATAAAAGCCCCATACCCTCAGTCGCCTCTTACGACGCTTTTGGATAGAAAGGAGAAGTGAAATTCAAAGCTGACACTACTCGGCAAAAGTAATAAGAACATATTCCATCTCGTTGTTCCAGTGTGGCTGGGCAAGAAATAACCACAGATAATATAATACTAGAAATAACCAACTTCTACCACGATATTCTCAGGGAGCAGCAACTTAAGGAGCCCCATTTAAAAGCATTTTATTGTTGTTTGTATGAAAATCGTGATAAATTTATATGTGGTAACTGTATGCCAGAATCTTACTGAAAGAAGATTCAATATATTAGCTTGCCTGCTTGTTTTTATATATTATGTGTGTAAGTTTATTTAAGTAACTTATTAAATCTTTGTGGAAAGTTTTTATAATTGATATTCTAATTTCAGAATACAAGTACAACTATTTCAAATTTTATTCCCAGAAAGAGTAAAAAGTGACGGTGGTAAAAGCTGACCAATGACTTTTCTGAGCTGAAAGAGAAACTTAAATATTATAAGCAAACTCGGTGGATTGTAGTATTTTAATTCATTTTTATACGATGAAGTGCTTCATTTGTGACATAAAACATCTAAAAAAAGCTAGAGAAAAAAATTTATGTCGCAAATATAATATTGAAATACCGTACCATTTTATTTGAGCCTTTTACTCATCTTTTCCTCACTTAACTTCCCAAAAGTGGCTGAGGAATTTCTAATTCCTTAGCTCTGGCTACCCCATCTAGGGATTTATAGCCGTGAGTATATGTATGTATGTATTTTTTGGGTAGAGCCATATTTAAAAGCCATCTATATTTAAAGCAGTCATAGCTAAAATAAGTAAAGAAAAGCGGAAATTTAAAATAGACTTCATACATTAAAGGCTATTGACCTGTTTTAATTAAGTAACTTGAGTAACCAAAATATCTCAATAATGTCAAACAAATAAAACTTAACCGACTAAGGTTTCAATTCGCTTTCATGAGTTTATAAACAAAGTTTAAGAGCTAATAAAGAAACTGGAGTCTAAAGGTGAATTTAAGTTTACTGGAATTTGATATTAGATTAGTTCACTGACATCAGCTTATTCATAAAATTTCACGCAGTAAAATGAAATATTTTTGAATAAAACTAGATATTTTTAATTAATTCACTAAACATCAGAGGAAGATATAAGTCTATGTCGTAGGATGATTTAATATTTAGATTTAGAAAATTAATTAGAAAAAATCCAATGACAGCGGTAATTTAATAATATGATTACGTTTCTTCAATCTTATTTAAATAAATGTATGCTTACGACTTATAAATACAACGTGATAGCTCAATGGGTAGAACACCGGTTAACGTGCAAGCGACTAGTGTTCAAATCCCGGGTCGGGCCTACACCAATTTGTCTTTTATAAAGACATATAATTTATCACGGTTTGTTAACGGTGAGGGAAAACATCGTAAAGAAACCCACATGGCTGAGTTGTACTTAGTCATGTGACAGTGTATTCGTACAAAACGGCGATAGGCCTGCCCCCTATCACGTGAGTACATTGTCCATGCAAAACGTGGGTACTCTGAACACCAGGTGACAATGTCACATGATGTTCAGAAGTATTAGTACCTCTGCCAACCCCTTCGGGGATATTCGGCGTAAACATTTATGTTATGTATGCTTATTTAACCTAAATTAACTATTAAAATAAAGAAAAGAAATAAATAAATGCTTTCAAAGTGTATTTGGTCAGTTTCAGTCGTAATTGCCTTCGTTATTGGAATTCGGCTGACGTTGTACGAGCCAGTTCTAAGGGCACTTCGCACTGCTTAACTTTTCAAAAGCTCTCGTGTCTTTTCGAAGCTCAGAAGTACAACATTATTTTCTTAACAAAATTAGTTACAAAACAGTTTCAACGTAACAATTTGATTTCATAAATGAATGGAGTTTCGTAAAAGTAGAGTCTTTTTTCTATAAAAAAATTAAATAATAACTTATGTTACTAACCAAATTGATGCCTGCATTACCTTTCAGCTGAGCCATATTTATTGTTTGTGCAAAATATGCACCAATCATTAAATCTCCGTACATCTCCACCGCGCGCGTTAAAATGCTTCAAATCATACAAACATATACCCACGCCGTTAGTTCCCATTAAGGTAGGCAGAGACTATCGATCGCTACTTTGTACAATCCTGGCAAACCTCTCCAGCTTCATGCAGATACATAAATCTTTACATACATGCTCTTTTATTCTTCATATGCCTGCATTTATGAGCACACTCACTATTCGGTTCAAATGTGTCCTCCGAGATCCTCCTCTACTGACATTACCATCATCGTGAGCTCTGTAAATCTCTTTGAGTAATTCACAATTATCCATCCTCTCTATGTGACCAAACCAGCTTAGCATTCCTTTTTCGTACTTTTTAACAATATCACCTTTTACACCGCCCTGTTCACGAATCACGCAACAAATCGACGCGCAATATCAGGTTATAATCAGCAAATGTTGGATACAGTCCATCACAAATAGAACGGTGTGTCGACACAACTGTGGGATGCCAATACCTCCCCATTTTTCATGAAACGAATGACATACTCTCTGGTTTTTAAAATTAATTAACCATCAAACCTAAGGGCACAAAAATGCTAGCACGCTACTGTCTTTGATTATCATGCCGAGGTATACGATCAGGACTACTGCGGCATTACAAACCATGGTACCCCATCTAAAACAGTAAAATAAAAATGATACTTTTCAATGGTTTTGGCATGAAATCTCAGACCTAAAGCTTAGGAGCAAGAGCATTTCTCAAGTCGTGTACCAAGATCACTAGATGGTATAGATTGCAGCTAATATCCGGGATCTAGTTCGCAGGAACCAAATAAACGTGCACGTTCCGTAAAGCCAATAGCAGTATTCTAAAGCTTTGCCTGTTCATGACGGCTAAGGGGCTCTATCTATTGCTTCTGAGGTGCTAGGTGCTAGATTACAGGGAGCATTTACTTATAGGTTTAATTATTCCAGTATTTTCTGGTTTTTTTGGCTTATTACTCATATTGTGAATAAACACAGGCCATTGTTTGGGTAGGCAGAGACAATCAACCCGAATAACATAGTATTTTCTAAGACTGTCACGCTTGCACATTATGATTAAAACAACTTTTGACTTTCGAATATTTAATCGCGTGTTATTGCATGGTTTAAATAAAGACCGACGATTCAAAATCTTTCAGTTATCATGGTCACGGGAATACTGAGGTGTTATTTGTCATTTTACATGGTTTTAAAAACCATGTATTTTGCTGTGTAGTGTCGGCTTAGAATAGCACTACCCCATTTCATCCGGTGGGTGTACGTTAGAGGCGACTAACGGTGTTGGGGCTTTTAAGGGATTTCAGGGCGATGCGGTTGGAGACCCATCACCAACAACCTTTATTTTACCATCTTTTCCCCACTCAACTTTTCTAACGTGGCTGAGGAATTTCGAATTCCTTAGCTCTGCCTACCCCTTCTAGGGATTTAAAGCCGTCAGTATATGTATATATGTATGTATGTATGTATGTATGTATGTATGTTAAAAACCATGTAATAATACGAGATTACATATCTGAAAGTCAAAAGTTGTTTTAATTATAAAACTGAATAATTTTTTAACCGATTTCAAAAAAGAGGTTCTTAGTTCGATTGTTTGTATGTTTAGAAAGCTCGCGTCTAAAGCTATTTGGATGCGGTTTTCAGAAAAGTATTTGTTACATTTAGGAGAAGGTTTTAGTGCTTTAACAGACTAAAAAAAGAAAGGAGGTTCGGTGTTTTGAATGAAATTGAAAAATAAAACAAACCACAATTATTTATACAACGTGCAAACAGCCGTTATAGGTATTAAGGTTTTTTATATTATGAAATAATGTTATTGCCGTGTAGTGTCGGCTTAGCATAACACTACCCCATTTCTTCCGGTGGGTGTACGTAAGAGGCGACTAACGGTATTGGGGCTTTTAAGGAATTCTAGTGCGATGCGGTTGGAGACCCATCACCAAAAACCTATATTTCACCATCTTTTGCCCACGCAACTTCCAAAAGTGGCTGGGGAATTTCTGATTCCCTAGCTCTGGTTACCCCTTCAAGTATGTGTATGTATGTATGAAATAATTTTATAGAACTTGATTCTACTTTTACAGTCATCGTGAATGATACGTGAATGGACTACCTCCACATTTTCTTTACCAAGAAATTGAGTGAAAATGTAAGCCAATAATAAAAATCAAATCTAAGTAATAAAATGTTAATGTTTCGACTAAACCTATAGAGAATTTGTTAACCCAAAAAGAAGACAAGTTTAGAAAAATACTACTTTAAATATGGGCTTTTGATGCGATTAAGCTATAAATAGAAGCCATAAACCCTCGACAAAAAGGTCTCTGGTCGTAAAAAGCTAATGGGTAACAAAATAACTTATTGCCATGGCAACCGAATAATTTAAGTGACGCCAAGTTGAGTTTTTTGGTTTAGCAATTATGAGATTATTTGTGTGTGTGTGATCATTAGATGTGTAGTGTCAGCTTAGAATATCACTATCCTATTTCATCCCATGGGTGATCGTAAGAGGCGGCTATGGGTATTGGGGGTTTTGTAGTGATTTTCGGGAGATGCGGTTACAGACCTATCATAGAATCTTTTCCTCACTCAAATTCCAAAAGTGGCTAAAGAATTCTGAAGCCCTCGCTACCCCTTCTAGGCATTTACTGGCTTGAGTATATGTATGTTTGTAATTATTAGACTGAGGTATTATTACAGATTAAAATAAAAACATCCTGTATCTTAAAGAGGTGATCATTCATGGTAAGATGGTTTAGATCATAGATTTAATATAACAATGGATAGGCATTAAGAATCAAACGTCATAGCATAAACCATAGATAAGCGAGACCATTCACGTATGCGATAAGGGCCTATAATGATTTGGCGTCATTCGAGAACAAAACACTAACTTTAGTAAAAGTGGTGTTAAGAACTATCAAAATAAGATTTTACTTTTTCAATTATTTATGATAAACAGTGCAGTCTTTAAACTGTCATGAATTTTAGAAATAAAATATTGCATAATATGTTTCTCATCACAATATTATTAATTTTGTATTGTATTTAAAATTATTTGAAATAAAAAATACGTAATTTTTTTGTAGGGTAATCCAATTATTTTCCAAACTAATGCCAGGCACACATTATGCCATAAGGGGATGTACACCCGTGTATTTGGATTTGATCTCGTTGTAATACATTATACATAACCGAAATAGCTAAATGGGTATAAAACCGCCTCTCATGTAGACAGGCGTGGTTTCAAATCCCGGGTCTGTCATACACGAATTTGTCTTTTCGAAAGTCATATGTGTTGTTAGTGTATTCGTACAAAACGGCAATAGGCCTGCCCCTTATCATGTGAGAGCACTGTCCAAGTATAACTCCGAACTATGTGGGTACTTCAAACACCAGGTGACAATGTCACGTGATGTTCAGAAGTGTTAGTAAGTCGGCCAACCCCTTCAGGGATATAGGGGGTGAACGCTTGAGTTGAGTTAATAGTAAAGCACTATATATTTATGAAATAGCTTCCCTATCACACAATGATTACTCGTAATGAGCGTTTCATTACTTGTATAGACGTGATATCGAGAGAAGAGAAGGTAAACTACTGATAATAATTTTAGATCAAAGTGAAAATGGACTCATAAAGGCAGGCGTCCGAAGTGTCAACATTGTGAGTGATAGTGTGAAATTTATGAATGTATTCGATGCTTGTGAGGTTCTGATAGTCTTTGCCTACTTCAATGGGTATTATAGGCGTGTGAGTGTATGTTTAAGTATGTTTGAATATCATCATTAAATGGATAAACTTGTTTGTTTTAAGAAAATTTCATGGTTTTAATTTATACTGTCCTGATCTTTGATTTCACCATAATCTGGGGTGGAATATGGTGAAATCAAGTTACTGGGTTTATATATTAATGTGTATTTTGCACACCTCATATTCATTATTATGTTTTAATACATTTGAATATTATGTTCTATAAGCTCAGTTTATATCATCATATTTTATATTCTGATATATTTTTCACAAAGCGAAGCAAAGAAGAACCAAAATATTAAGTTAAATACACAACCAAAGTTAGCGCTACTACTCTTATCTTTATTTTCATACAAAATTTTACATCTTTTTATACGAGCGTCAATTAAAGAGAAATAAGGGGCAGGCTGTTTAGTATTAAAACCTAATAAAACCTTTGTTGTAGTAAAATTTAGTGTCTGTGACTTTTAACTGCTTCATGTCATGATTGTCACCCTACAGGAAGCACTATAACGGTTAGTTAGGGAAAATATCTTCCATAAAAATTATCATGCAAAATTGTATGAAACGTCTTTGTAAAACCGTGATCGCTCAGTAGATAAACCAACCGCTACTAGGCCATTATAGTGGACCATCGCTTAATCTCTTTAAATCGGGTAGGCATCAATCTACCAAACGTGTATAGAATACCGCTTGAAGATGAGGGTTCAAATTCCGGATCGGGCCTACACCAAGTGGTCTTTCTTCAAGTCATCTGTGTGGTTAATTTATCATGGTTTTTAACGGTGAGGGTGAATGGTTTAAAACATCGAGAGGAAACTAACGCGGCTAAGTTATACTTAGCCACTGTTACAGTGTATTCGTACAAAACGGCGATAGGCCTGTCCCCTATCATATGAGTACACTGTCCAAGCAAAACGTGGGTACTCTGAACTGGGTTAGTTCCTTGCCAACCCCTTAGGGGATAATCGGCGTTAACGTTTGAGTTGAGTATACATTAAATAAAATGGTAATTACATTTCATACATGACTAAGAAATATTATAACTAATATAATTACTGTCTTCATTTGTATCTATGTTATGGAAAGTAAGGATGTTTTTGAAGTGTCGGCTTAGAATAGCACCTACAACACCCCCTATCAACATGCATTTGTGTCTTACTTGCACGAAACGAATATTCAGATTTTGTCACTTTTGATAATAATCGAGTATACATGGTGATAACGGACTACTAATGGCCAAAATTAATATTATTCTATACTTTAGTTACACTCATATACGAGGGCGGGTCTATAAGTCCGTGACTTTTTGAATTTCTGACCTCTTTACTGAAACAGCAACACTGCTTCTGTGAACAAGCATCTGTCAGTTGACTCCTGTCTAAATTTTAACTTGCTGCGTCTGTTAGTTTGTGTTTGACAGCTATTTTTATCAGACTACTCACAAATTTGAGGAGAAAATGGAAAAAAGTGAATTTCGTGTGCTTATTAAGCATTGATTCTTGCGAAAAAAAACCATTACCGAGACCAAGGCTAAGCTTGATAAATACTATGGGGACTATGCACCATCGATTTCAATGCTAAAAAAGTGGTTTACTGAATTTCGTTGTGGCCGTACAAGCACTGAAGATGCCGAACGTCCTGGACGCCCAGTTGAGGTCTCTTCACCCGAAACAATCGAAAAAATTCACAATATGGTGTTGGCCGACCGAAGATTGAAAGTGCGAGAGATTGTGGAAGCCGTAAGGATCTCACATGGCTCAGTGGTTTCAATTTTGAATGATCACTTGGGCATGAGAAAGCTTTCCGCAAGATGGGTGCCGCGTTTGCTCACAGTCGACCACAAACGCAATCGTGTAACAACTTCACATGAAGGTTTTGCGTTGTTTAATCGCAATGTGGAGGAGTTTTTGCGTCGTTTTGTAACCGTGGACGAAACATGGATCCATCACAACACACCAGAGACCAAACAACAGTCAAAACAGTGGGTTTCTAAGGGTGAATCTGCGCCATAGAAGGCCAAGGTGGGTTTGTCAGCCAATAAAGTTATGGCGACTATTTTTTGGGATACACGCGGGATAATACACATTGACTACCTACAAAAAGGAAGAACAATCAATGCGGAATATTATGCCAACGTATTGGACTGATTCAATGACGATTTGAAATAAAAACCGACCTCATTTGGCCCAGAAAAAAGTTTATTTTCCACCAAGACAGTGCAAGGGTGCACACATGTGCAGTTGCCATGGCAAAAATCCATGAATTGGGCTATAATAATTTATTTATTTACGTACAACTCCGTGGCACAATATTGTTAGTAAAGCTTATTCTATGTGTTAGTAACAATCTTGTTAGTAAACTTATTCTATGTGTTTGTTAGTACCTAGTGACTATGAATATGTATATATGTACACTATTTACAATTAAAAACGTCGGGGTTCGGGCAGGTAGGGCACATGTAACCCACAGCAGTGATTAATATACAGACAATCGTACCTGCCCGCAACCATCCTTAAGACGCTGTTAGAGCTATCCCGCACTCTTTTTACTAAAGCAGCACTCCTCTTCCGCATAATCGCATGAAAATCATCTGTACGCGCCTCAGAAAACATTGAGGAGGCGCTACAAAAACGTGACATCAGCGCCCTAAACGCGTTATTGAATTGAACTATTAGAGCTCCATATTCTTCCTGCGAATAAACCGCCCACAGACTACACGTATACAGGCTAGTGCAATATGACCTAAAAAGTGTTAATTTTGCCTCATTAGAGCATTTAAAAAATCTACGGGCGATCATATTAGCTCTAACTGATAAAGCCCTTCGTTCTCTTTGTATGTCAAGGTTATCTTTGAGATCCCACGTAAGGAGATGACCCAGGTATTTGAACTCACTAACAACATTCAAATGTGCTCCGTTCAATTTCAAAGTATGAATATCACATTGACTTTTAGATCTTGTTTTAAATGCCATGACCACACTCTTCCTAACATTGTATACAAGGCCGTGCGTGCACGCATAAGCCTCACACATCCCTAAAAGCTTTGCCAGACCACAGGGCGACGCACTCAGCAGCGCCATGTCGTCCGCATAACTAATATTATTTACGCAAACTCCGTCAATATGACAGCCGACACAGGCGCTGCTGAGCTCGTGGATCAGGACATTTACATAATAGTTGAAAAGAGTTGTAGAAGTCAATCCTCCCTGACGAACACCGCATTCGAGTCGATATGGCTCCGACATCTTTCTCGCCCATCTCACGCAATTAACCTGGCCTCCGTACCAGTATTGAAGTATTGTTATAATCTCTGCAGGTACCTTACTATCTTTGAGCTTCTTCCATAACACATCGTAGGAAACCAGGTCAAAGGCCTTCGACAAGTCGAGAAAGCATGCATAAACAGGCGTTTTCCTATCAGTGTAGTAGCTTAAGACACAGCACAGCACTTTCCGTTGATAGACCTGGCCTAAATCCAAATTGATTATCGTGAAAATGTAGAAAGCGCAGCAACTGCGTATCAAGCAGACCATCAAGTACTTTTGCCAAAACCGTTGCCAGTGATATTGGTCTATAGTTACCTTTATCAGAAGCATCCCCAGTTTTATTTTTAACAATTGGAACCACCACAGTCCTCGTCATCTCCGAGAGCAAGTACGAGTGTCCCATGCAAAGGGTATAAAACATTGCTAACACACGAGGAAGATGTGGGCCTGCAAACTTGAGATGCTCTATGCTAAGACTATCATGCCCTGGAGACTTTCCTCTGCACATCTTATTTATATTTTTCGCAATTTCTACCGCTGAAAACCTAATCTCGAGGGACTTACCATCCTCACCCTCAGTGCATGACGAAGACTGATATGGCCCCAGCGGTGACGTTACTTTAAAAGCTTCCTTAAAAACATTTGCTATATCTTGAGGATCACTCACGCCATCGATGCTCACAGGGATGCCAGGTCTAGTATTAAGTTTGTTTGTAGACTTCCAGAAATTTTTAAAGTTTTTATTTAAATGATGGGAGGCAATTTGATCCATTTTAATCTGTTCCTGGTTTTTAATACACCATTTCAATCGCGACTTGAATATTTTCTTACTTTCAAACATAAGCTATGAATTGCTCCCTCATCCGCCCTGTTCTCTAGATTTGGCTCCGAGCGACTACTACTTGTTCCCAAACCTGAAGAAATGGCTAGGTGGAAAAAGATTTGACTCCAATGATGAAGTCATCTCGCAAACAAAGGCCTATTTTGAGGACCTCGACATTTTTTTTTTCATAATTTTCAATTATAATAATCACAAGGGATAAAAAATTTGGAGAAGCGTTGTACAAAGTGTATAGAGCTCAAGGGAGACTACGTTGAACAATAAAATTATTTTTTTACCAATAAAGCTGTGTTTTATTCCAAAAGTCACGGACTTATTGACCCGCCCTCGTATGTTTCATAAGCAATAAGAAACGGTACGAATGCTATAAGCGTTTGTAGATTAAAGAGTAGAACTCAAAACCAGAATCCAAACGTTCACGCCGTATACACCCAAAGGGATCGTCAGACGTACTAATACTTCTGAATATCACGTGACATTATCACCTGGTGTACAGAGTACCCACATTTTTTGGATAGTCTACTCACGTCATAGAGGGCTGGCCTATCGCCGTTCTATAAAAATACACTGTCACATGACAAAATACAACTTAACCATGTGGGTTTCCTCTGGATGTTTTCCCTCATCGTTAACAACCGTGATAAATTAACCACACATAAGACTATAAAAGTCAATTTGGTGTAGCTCGACTCGGGATTTGAACCCTCATCGATACCCTGCACGATAAGCGGTGTTCTACACACTGAGCTATCACGGTCGAAGAGTAAAACATACACATACATACATATACTCACAGCTATGAGTCCTTTGAAGGGGTAGCCTTAAAACTCCAGCTATTTATCTCGCAAAAAGCTTTAAGCGTCAATTTTAGCCACCCGGTAATTTCGTGGCTTCCAAACAAAGTTTATAGAGCTTTTAATTGTGTTTGTGAATGTACTTAAAGCTCTGACGTAGGTCAGTCGGTCACTTTCATTCGTTGTATTAGAACAATTTGTTGGCATAATTAGATTAGAGTTAGACATTTTTTTAATGCCTGCAATTAACGCACCCTAAATTTACCTTTTTGGACGTTTGGATCTTTTGATTCTAATAAATTTATAGTCGCCGACGTACTCGTAGTGGAGTCGTGCTTTATTTCTAAATTTAGGTATGTATTTTCGTTTAGGTGTCCAAATTACATGCATACATACATATACTCACGGCTATAAATCCCTAAAAGGGGTAGCTAGACCTAAGGAATCAGAAATTCCTCGGCCACTTTTGGAAGTTGAAATAAAGGTTGTTGGTGATGGGTCTCCGACCGCATCGCCAAAAATTCCCTTACGAGCCCCAATACCATTAGTCGCCTCTTACGTACACCCACCAGAAGAAATGGAGTAGTGCTATTCTATACCGACACTACCCAGTGTCCAAATTACATATGTATATTTGTGTAGGCATAGTTAAATCTTTTAAATTCAATTTATTAGATATAACCTAGTATTATATTCTAAGAATAAAAGAAAATGTAGGTATAGAAGAAAATGTATGATAATATTGATTAATATAAACGTAACGTCACGATCGATAGTCTCTGCCTACCCCAATGGGAACTAACGGCATGAGTATATGCATGTATGTATGTAATCTACTATAATAAGATATTGCTGGCTCGATTGACTTGATTATCCCATTTTCAGATGATTCCGTACTTTCAGGGCATGTTAAGCTGTGTCGGTCCCAGATACTATCGCAGTAATAGTCGTTAGCCTGCCAAACCACACTAAGCCAGCGTTATGGACTATGGCTAGTTCACCCTATTCAGGGTAAGCTGCGAGGCTAAGGTAATACTTCTGCATAAAGATAGGCCCAAACAGTATGTGTGAACTCACCGTTAAAAACCGTGATTTATTAACCAAACATATGACTTTAAAAAGATAACTTAGTGTAGGGTCAACCCGGGATTTAAACCCTTATCATCTGCACGGTAAGCGGTGTTCTACCCACTGAGCTATCACAGCTTTACGAATCAACATACATACATACATGCATATACTCACGGCTATAAATCCCTAAAAGGGGTAGCTAGAGCTAAGGAATTAGAAATTCCTCAGCCACTTTTGCAAAGTTGTGTGGGGAAAAGATGGTAAAATAAAGGAACTGTACGAATCAACTTCAAATTAATAACGATAAAATTACGATATATGTACATAAAATGATATGACATAATGTATGTATATATATATATGTAAACTAGCTTTTTGCCCGCGACTACGTCCGCGTGGACTACATTTTTTGCATCCAGTTTACATCCAAAATACCAAAACACTATCTCTACTTCTTGTTTTTTATATTTATATATCCGCGGGCGATGTAAAGGATATAAAGAACATTGAGGCTTTTTAAGTGATTGTTGGGCAATGCAGTTGAAGACCCATCACTAAAATCCTTTATTTGAGTACCTTTTCTCCATTCAACTTCCAAAAGTGGATGAAGAATTACTATCTCCGAAGCTATGGCTACACTATACTACACTACACACTATATACATATATATATAATCATCATTCATGAGTATATATATATACTTATGAATGATTGATGGATGAATTTCATTAATTCCTTTTTTTAGTGGTTATAACAGTCAATCGCACCAAGTTTCAAGTTTCTAAATACAGAAATATCAAAAATCTCTATACTAACTTTCATTTGCTATTTCAACCCCTTAGTTCCATAAAATATATGATAAGAATCATGAAACAAACCATTTTGTTCCAAGTTTCTATGTTCGAGTTATTATGTTCGTATTATATAGTAACTATTGATTTTCGGATCTTTAATCGCGTGTTATAACATGGGTTTAGTTTTATAATAGTTGTTTCAATTGTAATGTTCAACCGCGAAAGTCTTAGAAAATACCAAGTACGGATAGTAGTTTGGCACTGCGGGGCGGAGGCCTGGTGGGTGCTGCCCCCTACACTGACCGTTGGTGATGGTGGGTGAGTTTGTAGCAAAGATTGCTCGGGAATATGGGGATGGTCCGAGATGAATGATTTATACATGTTGCGATAGTTCTTACTATTAATCTAAGCTAACACAACAACCTTTTTTTTACAAAAAGCTTGTGTCCCTTAAGTTTTAATCCCGGGTCTCTCGAATGTTTGTGAGGTTAGATTTACCGCTACGCCACAGAGACGCTAACTTTGGTGGCAAATTTTGAATACTCTTTATTTTCTAATAGTTATGCTATTGAGAAAAAATTAAATTTACTCCCGCTCCCGCTGTATAATCCCGCATTTTTATATCCTACCGATGTCGAGCGCCAAAATCCACAATTCAATGTAAAATAGTAAGTACCAAAAAAACTAAAAATAGTGAATAAAAATAAAACAGCAAGTAAGTAAATGGGTCGAAAAGTGCACCGAATAATTGTATGAGCTACAGGTTAAAGCGCAAGATGTCATTCCACTTCTAACGTATCTTAAAAGAAATCGATACCACGGTTTGAAAAACACCCAGCGCCATCTATTGCATACCTCAAGAACTACGTTAATGATTAGTAATTCGTTTATTTATAGTTATTTCAGGATGAGTAGATGTAAACAAACAGTTTAGACGATAAAACTAATTGTACGTCATCCCTCGGAAATCTCATTTTCAAGGATACATTATCGTATCATTTAGCTTCTAAATTTACATGTTTATATTCGTTTGCAATATATTACCTTGATTTAAACGACACACAGTGCCATCTCCAATCCATCCAGCAATATTTAAACAATATTTTAGTTTTCCCTCGGGAATATCATTTTTCAGGGATAAAAAGTACCCTATTATTTAATTTGGACTTCTAACTATACGTCTGCAAAATTTCAAAGCAATCGCTTCAGTAGTTACGGCGTGAAAGCGGCACAAATAAACAAACAAACTCACTTTCCGATTTATAATATTAGTATGGATGCTGTGTAATGTAGGCTTAGTATAGCATTACCCCATTTCTTCCGCTGGGTGTGTGTCTACTAATCTTTCAAAAAATGGCAGAGTCATTTCTAATTCCTTAGCTCTGGCTACCCTTTCTAGGGATTTATAGCCGTGAGTATATGTTTGTATGTACTAACAAATGTCTTATTGCATTTGTCGTATTAATAAGTTATCTCTTTATATAATCTTATATTCCTTATTTAAAGTTTATCATAAATATTCGAGTTGTGTTCGAGGTTCATCAGGACCCATCACCAAAAACCTTCATTCTTACCATCTTTTCCCCACACAACTTCAAAAAGTGGCTGAGGAATTTATAATTCCTTAGCTCTGGTTACCCCTTCTAGGGAAATATAGCCGTGAGTATATGTATGTATGTATGTATGTTTTTTTTAACTCAAACTCAAACGTTCACGCCGTTTAACCCCGAAGGCGTTAGCAGATGTACAGATACTTCTGAAAATCACATGATTTTTACATCTGGTGTTCAGAGTACCCACGATTTGCTTGGACAGTGTATTCATGTGATTGGGGCAGCCCTAATAATAATGTTGATTGTGTGCAAACATGATAATACTTGTTTTCCCGTTCTCGGGGGAATATCGGTCAATCCTCTCCAAATGTTCCCCAAACTCCCCAAAGAGCTTTACGATCACGCTTAAGTGCAGCTTTTACAGCCAGAAATCTTAAATGTGCGCTGTCTGTTAATTATTAAATCAATTACAGATATAAATTAGACTAGCTCGTCAGCTAGTCATAAACTTTGTACTGTCAAATTTGCTAATGACAAAATTTTAGGCGTTTTTTCCGGTACTCTTAGTTCAATAAGGCGTGAATATTTTAGTGGTCAAATTTTTCCGGGATGAAAAGTATCTTATGTTTTAATTTGGGTCATAGTCTTGCATTCTGCCAAATTTTATTTATATACATTATAAACTTGAGGAGCCTTTTCACCACAAACACACAAACATCTAAACTTTCTCATTTATAATATTAATAGGATTAATAGTATATAATATTAACTAGTTATTCTTCCGAACATAACACGATTGGTATATTTCTAATACAAAAAAATTTTTGGCAACACAAACATAATCAGCTTTCATAAACATGACATATTCCATGGATGCTCAGCCCACGCTCAGCCTCTCAACTTAGTATTGTGATATTTACCTTGTTGCTTCTGAAAGTCTAAGGTTAATTAATATAAACATTGATATATTATGCTATAATTACGTATATAGATTAACAACACATAGCTAAAAGCGAGACAAAAACCAAACAAAAATGGTGCGCGAAAATAAGTGTGTGTGCGTGACTGGTATGGTGGCTTACTGTTACTATCCCTATTACAATTGATAAAAATTTAATTTAACATTAAAAAAAAATATACATATCTATACTTACTATCTATCTATTACAATTGTACTTTTGTTAATTCATTCTGTGTATTTGTAATTGTTTTTCCATATTTACACAAAAAAGAGTTTTCTATTCTATTCTATTCTATACTTGATAGTTTGAAGGCAAAAAGTTGATGTACTTGAGCGTCCTAATGTCAGGAATTACTCGTCAGATTTGCAAAATTCTTGCAATAAAGAATAAGATGTACATAGCTACATATGACGAGTCTTTTGATCGCAACTTTGGCAAATCTCTTGAGTTTCATTCAAATCAATATTTTCAACAAATTCAGATCAAAATTAAAATATGCATAGTAAGATAATGGTCAAGGTACAGCCTTGATATAAAGTACTGCATGTCATACATACAAACATATACTCACGGCCATAAATCCCAAAATGGGTAGCCAGAGCTTCAGAGCTAGAAACTCTTCAGCCACATTTGGAAGTTGATAGGGGATAAGATGGTGTAATAAAACAAATCATTTACAATTGTTATTTTGTATCGCTACAAACTTCTTTACTTACTAACCAACTAGTCAGGAAATCATTTTCACATATTAAATCAGGCCATTGTTAGCAGAAATATTCCACCTGTCCTGTGTCGAAATTTTTCTTTCCTTTATTTATTCTTTATTTGTTAGTAATAATCCCCACATGAGGTTTTCATGAACAAAAAGATTTAAATAATATTCCAGTTACTAAGCATTCTAAATGCTTTAGATACTTGAAGCAAAGTAAACAAATGAGTGGTGTGTTTTCAAACTAAAACTAAACAGCTATTACTAATAAATAAAGAATAAATAAAGCAAAGAAAAATTTCGAAACAGACGGGAATCGAACCCGCGACCTTGGATATACGCTCCCGTCGCTCTGCCAATTGAGCTACCGTGTCAATGGCTGCCATTGCGAAATTCATCTATCCTTTATTTTTTTACACGTTTAAGTAGTGTTTGCGTTTCCTACCTCCGAATTTTCACTTATTCGGAAGGCCACTTGTCTACCTTTTCAGATAGAATGCAAAGGTTTAGAACGCCTATTTATCACATAATTTGAATGTTTTTGTTCATGAAAACCTCATGTGGGGATTATTACTAATAAATAAAGAATATATAAAGGAAAGAAAAATTTCTACACAGGCGGGAATCGAACCCGCGACCTCGGGTGTACGCCCCCGTCGCTCTGCTAATTGAGCTACCGTGTCAATGGCTGCCTGTGCGAAATTCTTCTATCCTTTGTTCTCCATTGGCAGAGCAACGGGGGCGTTTACCCGAGGTCGCGGGTTCGATTCCCGCCTGTGTCGAAATTTTTCTTTCCTTTATTTACATACATATAACATAACATAATACATAAACGTTCACGCCGAATATCCCCGAAGGGGTTGGCAGAGGTACTAATACTTCTGAACATCACGTGACTTTGTCACCTGGTGTTCAGAGTACCCACGTTTTGCATGGACAGTGTACTCACGTGATAGGGGGCAGGCCTATCGCCGTTTTGTACGAATACACTGTCACATGACTAAGTACAACTCAGCCATGTGGGTTTCCTCACGATGTTTTCCCTCACCGTTAACAACCATGATAAATTAACCACACATATGTCTTTAGAAAAGACAAATTGGTGTAGGCCCGACTCGGGATTTGAACACTAGTCTCTTGCACGAGAACCGAGTGTTCTGCCCACTGGGCTATCACGGTTGCTTCCTTCCTTTATTTATTAGTAACAATCCTCACATGAGGTTTTCATGAATAAAAAGATTTAAATTAAACAGCTATTAACTTATTCGTTAAATTCAACCATGAATATTTTTATATCTATGTATGTATATGGTATCACAGTTAGCATAAATATAGCCTCAATATAGTGTACCCGCCGAGAGATTGAAGACAACTCAACTTAACTCATACGTTCACGCCGTATATCCCCGAAGGGGTTGGCAGAGGTTCTAATAATAATTAGACTTTGTTGTGCATCGAACAAAATGTAAGGATTACTTTACTTATAAATTAAGAAAAGAAACCACCACTAACATTTATACATACATATACTCACGGCCATAAATCCCTAGATGGGGTAGCCAGAGCTAAGGAATGAGAAATTCCTCAGCCACCTTTGGAAAGTTGAGTGGGGAAAAGATGGTAAAATAAAGGTTGTTGGTGATGGGTCTCCAACCGCATCGCCCAATAATCCCTTTTAAGCCTCAATACCGTTAGTCGCCTCTTACATACACCCACCGGAAGAAATGGGGTAGTGCTATTCTAAGCCGACACTACACAGCTAACCACTAAGTGGTTGAGAAACAAGGAAAGACAAATTCCGCATCAGTGACCGTTGTGTTCCTCAGTGATCAGTGTTGGCAGAACGACCGGAGCGAAGACCGGAAGGTTGCAGGTTCGAGAGCTGCTAGTTTCGTGTCTTTTTCTTTCCTTAACTGATTAGCAGATGTACTAATACTTCTGAGCGTCACGTGACATGGTCATCTAGTAATCAGAGTTCCCACGTTTTGCTTGGCCAGTGTACTCACGTGATAGGGGGCAGGCGCATCGCTGTTTTTGTATTAATACACTATCACATGACTACTACTTATCCACGTGGGTTTAATCACGATGTTTTCCCTCACCGTTAACAGTAATGATAAATAAACCACACATATGATTTTATAAAAGACAAATTGGAGACGGTCCGACCCGGGATTCAAACATAGATCGTCTGTAAGCGGTGTTCTATCCACTGAGCCATCACGGTTGGTAGATTAAAGCCTATTATAAAATATAATTATAGAAAAATATTACAAACTTAGACAAACGACTTCTTACGAGTACCATAACAGTAGCCGCGACTGACGTACTTATGTGGGAGCTGAAGCTTGGAATTACCAGATGACAATATCTTGAAACCAATTGGATATTTTAATTGGATTATCCACAAAAAAAAACTTCTATACATATACTCGCAGCTTTGTACTCCAAAATAGGATAACGACTGCTTCAGAATTAGAAATTTCTCAGCAACTCTGAGAAGATAACTGGAGAAAATGAAGTAAAATAAAGGATAAGTAGTTTTAGTTTAAAAAACTAACTCAAAAATCAAACGTTCACGCCGTATATCCTCAAAGGTTTTGGCAGAGGTACTAATACTTCTGAACATCACGTGACATTGTCACCTGGTGTTCAGAGTACCCACGTTTTGCTTTGACATTGTACCCACGTGATAGGGGGCAGGCCTATCGCCGCTTTTTTCGAATACATTGTCGCATGCCTAGGTACAATTCAGCCATGTAGGTTTCCTCAGGATTTTTTTCTCACCGTTAACAACCATAACTAATTAAAGCACTCATTTGCGTTTAGAAAAGACAAATTGGTGTAGGCCCGACCCGGGATTTTAACCCTCATCGTCTGCATGACAAGCGGTGTCCTACTCACTAAGCTATCAACGTTAGTTGTCATTTTAAGGAAAATAATATAATAACAGTTATTTTAACTTGACAATATATAAAATTATATCACCACTTCATCAGAATTTGGACACTTGAATATAGTAAGTGGTGAATAATTTAAGGGTCTATATTCTCAACCGTCAATTATACCATGATCATTCTGCCGTGTAGTACCGGCTTAGCATGTCACTACCCCTTTCTATGTGTATTTTAAAGAGTGTTTTGTGTTTTTAAAGGCGATGCGGTTGGAAACCCATCACCAACGATTTATTTCGACCATCTTGTCCACTATAAACTTCCAAATATGGCTGAGGAGTTTCCAGCTCAATAGCTCTGGCTACTCCTTTTTGGGATTAGTGGCCTTGAGTATATTTATGTATGTATTTTCCTCTTATTATTTCTTAACAATGTTTGATTTCTGTAGCTGTAGTCACAATTATCTTGATGCCCCAGAAAATAATTAAAACTACAAAATTCATTTGTGAATCATTCTTCACTGCAGCCTAGTATTCTATTACTTAAACATGCATATATTGAATGGTAAAACCTCTTATCGCAGATTTTATCGCGTGAAAAATCAGCTCAAAGGTCGTATGCAAAATTTTCATGTGGTATGACGTAACGATAATGAATACATTATAGTATTAGTATATTCGTAATAATTTTTCATAGGTTTCCTGTATTTTGGTTTTAAATAAACCTCATCGGTCGTGATTTGGAAACATAAGAAAATTTGAGGCAGGTTTAAAAATCTATTGATATTTTTATTTCCATGTCCCCTGTCCCGTGTCTTTATTGAAAAAAAAATGACGGTTTGATGCCAATAAAGACAAATCTTTCAAGCTATATAACTTAAAAGGTTGATAAATGTAACAATTCTAATAAAAACAGATGATAGCATATCATGTGATGTCAAAGGCAACAGAACTGCTTAAGTCACATTTCATTCGTATATGTCTTCATGTGTATATAAAAAAATTCAACAATGTCACATAGGTATATAGGTATAAGTATCAGTAGGTACTTCTGCCACCTTATCAGGAATATAAGGCGTGAACATTTGAGTCTATACGTCTGAAGGATAAATTCAGACGATTGTTCCTTAATGATACTATTTTAAAATGAAAAATATGACATCCAACATTACATGACCGAATAAATGATATAAATAGGACAGAAGCTACTTACTCACATGACTACATTTTGCAGATCAATATATAGTTCATAATTATTTATATCTTTGATGCATATTATCTATTTTTTTTTTTTATTCAGCTGAGTTACAGCATTAAAACTTAATGTTATCTTTTAGCCTTTTAGAAATCTTCACACATAATATCTTGCTAGCTTAAGAAAAAAAGTGTTATATTTTCATTATAATGATTAATATGACAAAACTGTAGAGTAAAATTACATATATCGTGTCAATGACATGACAAACTTTACAGCAAAACTTTGTGTATATTATTATCTATGTTTTATGGGCGGATTTGACTTGTGCCATTAAAACATCTAACGACTCTTTCAAAAATTGAAGAAGACATTTTAAATAAAGTATTTTAATTAAAATTATATATTAGGAGGTAAGTAAACTAGTGGAACTATGATATCTTTTTTGCCAGTTCAAGTAGTATTACCAAAGTAGTAGTACCATCCAAAGGTTATCTGGAAGAGATTGCTTATAGCGATAAGACCGCCTATTGTACCTCACTGTAAACTGTTTGATCATATTATTATTATTTTTGTAAATTTTTGTTTGATGTGCAATAGAGAGTTATTCTATTCTATTCTACATATTTAATAAATGTATTGTACATAATTTTGTTTTGTTCCATCCTTTACTGTAAAAGGTTGTGTTGAATTTCCAAAGTTGATTTAGAAAATACTAACTATTAAGTTCTGGTTACCCTTTTTAGGATTCATAACCGTGATTATAATGCAGTTAGGAACACATCAAAATATTTTTAAGTACAGGCGCGGTGCCATGAAAGACATACCATTAATAATTTTAGTACAGTTGGTACTAAATGAATACATACCTTATAGTTAATGACACTTGCATCATATTATGATTCATACATTTTAACCGTCTCATAGTTTTATGACAGTCTGTTTAGGGACGAAAACCAATAAACAACTTATTAAAAAGAGAATCATAGCTATTCAAAATATTTTGATGGGTCTAATATAATAATGAGAAAAATAATAAATACAAGGGGAGCAAGAGAGATTTGTCAAAATTGGAATCGATACCTGCCCCTATCACGTGAGTACACTGTCTAAGCAAAACTTGGGTACTCAGGTGACAATTTCACGTGATGTTCAGAAGTATTAGTACCTCTGCCAATTTCTTCGGGGATATTCGGCGTGAACGTTTGATTTGTGGGATTGCAAAGTGGCGTTCGACCATCATCATCATCTGTGCCTTTTTTGTTTTTTTTTTTTTTTTTTCCTGGGGAAATCCTCTTGGATCCGACATCACCCGGCGGGGTGACGAAGGTATGTCGGACTCTTACCGACTAAAACCCCACGGTGGCCACCTATGGTACACATGTGTGGAGTCCCTGGCAACTTTACCGTAGGCAACATCCACAGACTCCACGCACCTGCTGCAAAAAGCAGCCCATCTCGGGGGACTTAAAGTCCCCCACTCCTCCTTGTGCTTCCTCAGCACTGCAGGCGTTTGGGCCACAAGTTCCAAACGCCCACCCCCTCGAGGTTCTCCTTGCGGAGTAGCAGACTGCAACCCGCCGGTCGCAGCCCACCACCTCACGGATTTTTTAACGAGGTTTTGTCCTCGGATTTTTGCGGAAGGTTTACTCCTCTTCCGATTTTTTATAGAGGTTTACTCCTCGCGGTCAAGCCTACGCCGCGGCAAGACCCTCGGCCCGGGAAGTGCAAGACTGCCAGGGTTACGAGTTCTCTTGATTTTTTAACGAGGTTTTCTCCTCACCCAGTCCGCTTACTGCTCACTCTGAAAACAGAGGAGAGAAGCGGACCCTTGGTGCATTGGCTTCACCCCGGGTGACCAGCCCGGGGCTACTGAGCCCCCACGCCACGACAAGGCTGCACCGTGTGGGGGATCATCATCTGTGCCTACCCCTAATGGGAACAGTGAGCTTGAGTAGACTAGCAAGTAAAAATAGTCCTTGCAAATTTTCCAGCAGTAGGTAGGTATTATTTATTCGTTTTTCAAGTAATAGTGTAGTTTTATTATAAGCTGACACTACACGGCAATAAAATGGGTAAAAACTCTAGACCAAGTGTGACCAAAACACTCACTAGTGTCACCCAAGTGCACATTAGATTGACACCCAGATCTGACTATTGCCAAAACACATCACACACAAATTTTTCATTTTAAAATGGGTGTCAAATCATGTATGAAGTATAAAGAATAAAAGAGCATGTATGAAAATATTGATGGATGTAAACTAAGCTAGAGAGGTTTGTCACGATCGTACGAAGTGGCGATCAATAGTCTCTGCCTACCCCAATGGGAACTAATGGCGTGAGTATATGTATGTATGTATGTCATATCACTGCTCATAATGACTAGTCTGAATTTTTTAATAAGGTAATAATATTTATATAAAATTAATGTAAAAACTACTCACTCATGCAAACTACTCACCTACAACGTTTATTGGAAATCATTTTCGGGTAACTTCGACATCTTTTTCTATAATTTATTTTAAATACTTTAAACTTACTATTATTCCTATTTCCATTTAAATAATCAAGAAGTAATATCCTCAATTATATATTAAAATACAATAAAACGTTTACAAATGCAATAGATAGCGACACAAAAGCAAGAACGCTAGAAATACGCAGTTCTAGTCTGGCAGTCGTGAAAACCGGTGGCCGCCATTGCAAGGCGCGGAAAAGTTACGCGCGCTTTTCGTTCAACCGCATTCGAAATTCGAACAGTTTAAAAATTATTCTAATCTCAACAGTTTAAAAAGGTTTTATGTTTATTGAACTAGTTTGGATTACGAAAAAAGGATTTGTTGTTATTTCTGAAAAAAAGTGAAAGGTGATTTTTGTGCTTAGTTTTAATTTGTGTTTGTGTATTGCTGTTTTGAATGCAGAGTAAGTATTTATTGTATTTTTTTATAAATATCAAAAGTAACTTTTTAATTAGATTAATAAAACAAAACTACGGTTTTATACATAAAAAATACAATATAACAAATACCAAGATAATATATTAAATACAAACAGAAAAATACGCATTTAATTACTCAAAATAAAACAAAAATATTATAACTACTTTATCGATTAAAGATTATCCATTACTGTAAATCTTGTTATGTAAAAAAGGTTTATGGGGTCCGTACTAATCGCGAATTCAAACAACGCACCAGCATAAGACATTTGGGTAGCTGCAATATTGTGGGTGGTACATCTTTACTGCAATATCTAGTAGTGTTATTTTATTCATACCTACATTTACTTACGGCCGTCCATAATTCCCAAGAAGATATAGCCAGAGCCTCAGTATCAAAAATTCGTTATCCACTTTTAGAAATTGAGTGAGGAAAATAATAAAAAAATATTAGGATAGGTCCCTAACCGCATCGCCCAAGAATTGCTTAAAAAGCGCATATACCCTTACGAACTATCGTTGTACGCCGTCTTTTACGAACATCCACAAGAAGAAATGGGATAGTGCTATTCTAGTCGATACTGCACGGCTAATTATATAATAAATCAAATCAAATCAAATAGTACTTATTGGCATTCATAATTTACATCAAATTCTACAAATACAATATTAATTTATACAGACAATTGAACAACTATAAATCAATGTAGAACATATTATCCTGTGGCCCCACACTAGGCAAGCCTGTATCGTGGGTACCCATACAAATTAAACATAATGCATTTGCAAAAATACACATGACTTAATAAACAAATTATATATATATTAGAAATAAGATATTATATTTACAATCACAAAAAGCATTACAAAATGAAATTAACAGAGAAAACATATTGAATTAGTGCAAACATTTGGAATAATTAATAATAATAACAATTATAAGTAATAATAATAACAAAAATGTTTTCCGAAATAACAATTAATCAATACCAATTAGACATATAGGCGAATCTTACATTACATTGGATGAGGTAATTAATAATTATGTAGTTATGTAGACCGTGAAAATCTTAATTTAAAGTAAGTTTAATACTTTTAATAGTTTTTATTTATTCGGTATACAAACTATAAACGAAGCTAGAAAGGTTTACCAGGATCGTACAAAGTGGCAATCAAATAATGGCGTGAGTATATGTATGTATGTACAAACTGTATTATGATATTACATCTTTTGCTGTTCAGTGTCGAACTACCCCATTCTTTCCGGTGGGTGTACGTAAGAGGCGACTAACGGTATTGGGGATTTTAAGGAATGAGGTTGGAGATCCATCACCAATATCCTTTATTTTACCATCTTTTCCCCACGCAACTTCCAAAAGTGGCTGAGGAATTTCTAACTCCTTAGCTCTGGCTACCCCTTCTAGGGATTTATAGCCGTGAGTATATGTATGTATGTATGTATATAGTACCTTTGTAAGCCTCCCGTAGTATATTTATGCCTAATAATTTTATTTGGAAGTATTCCAGCATTTTATCTTTTATTTATAGTACAAGCATGGAAATGATGCCATTTACAAATTACTCACACGATATTCTCAAATACATTCCTTAAATTATTAAATATACTCACGCCTCAGAAAATAAGCCTTGATATACTGATTACTAAAAATTTGCCTCCAAATTATAAAAACAGAAAACCATTGCGAAAAATATAAGAGCATGTGTAAAAAGATTAAAGATAAAAAAATATAAGGAATATGATAAATACAAATGAAATGGCTGTTTAGTATTGGCTTAGAAAAGCAATACCCCATTTCTGAAGGCTACGGCTTTTTAAGTAATTTTTGGCGATGCGATTCGAAGATCCATTCCCCACAAAGTTTATTCAACATACTTTTCCCCACTCTAAACATATAAAAGTGGTTGAAAAATTAATGAATCTTAAGCTCTGGCTACCTCTTTTAGAGATTTATAGTCGTGAGTATACGTATTATTACGAAATCCGTCGTCAAGTAAATCATCTGGAATTCAATTAATGTTAACCCCAAACGGTTAAAGATGGTTTACTAAGTCAAAAGCTAAACTACACTTCGTAGTAATATAACCAGTAATACACGATAACATTATATCAATTGTGGTTTAATGGAGGCATTAATAGGGTAGTGTAATGAGATATACTCATAGCTGTAATTACTTTTGCCGTGTAGTGTCGGCTTAGAATAACACTACCTCATTTCTACCCGTGGGTGATCGTAAGAGGCGACTAAGGGTATAAGGGTAAGGGCTTTTTAAGTGATGTTTGGGCGATGTGGTTGGAGACCCGTCACCAAAAACATTTATTATTATTATCTTTTCCCCAATCAACTTCCAAAAGTGGCTGAAGAATTTCTTATTCCAAAGCTCTGGCTACCCCGTTAAGGGATTTATAGCCGTGAGTATATGTATGATGTATGTATGTATGTACTGTAATTACTATTCTAGTGTTTAACTTTGGATTTGAACAAGAATGACACATAAAAAAATGACTTGAGAACATATTGAATTGCCGTATAGTGTGATAGTTTCTGCATATCGCAATGGAAACTAACGGCGTGAGTATGTGTGTCTGTTGCAGTTTTACTAAATATTCCTCTTTGTTTTCATTGTTTTCGTTCCATTGAAACTGATTTTATATTCTGAAACATCTTTTAATCGAGTTTGATCAGTTCACTTTTCATGATACTGCGCTTTTATATTTATTACTTACGTTAAAGTATTCAATTTCATTAAAATAATTCACCGGTGGTTTTAATTTCATAGTTTACTTAACATGATATGATTATCATTTATTTCTGGTTAAGAGTTGTGTACTTGGTTTTCCTCACCATAAAGGTTGACTGGAAGAAATCGCGTTTATGCGATAAGTCCGCATTTGTGTACTTTTGGAAAAACATTATATCTATTCTGTATGCAATAAAGTGTTCCAATAAATAAAAAGATATTATTTTCATATTTTTTTTGAACCATCAAACGTTAATGAAAAGGTTCATCTTTTATTAAAAGGGAATGTGATCTGCCTTATCCTCAGAGTAGGTTTTAGTTTTTATTTAGACTAAAGGTGCTTCCTCATCGCGAGCATTCACGTAAGTTATATTAACTTTGAGTATTAAATCAGTGAAGGAGGAGAACCGATCATTCCAATGCTTACCTTGTAATGATTAAATAAATGATTGTATGAATTGGGACACTTTCAGTTATAAGTCATGATATGATGTATTAAAATTATCAAAAGCATTTTGACTAAAACCTGTGAATTGAAAATGTGACGATAAAATGATTATGGGGCGAGGAGGCCCAGGAGGAAGAACCTTAACTTCCATATTTTTTTCCTCCTATTTCGTTACTAATGGTTTTGCATTAAGTTTTTATGGTTAAAAATCATAAGTATTAGAACTTTTTCTCCAAACTCAAAATAGTTAAAAAGTAGTAATGGGGTTAGTACAACATTTCTATCGACACTAATATTTGGAGTCAAGGGAGATTTAACAGATTAGTTGAAAGTGGCGATCGATCTCTGCCTATCCTAACAGGAATAATGGGCGTGAGTATAAGTAATTATACATAGTCTTATTTAAAATTTCTTTTTGTCATATTAAATGGCCATACTCTATAGCGACGGCACAGCGGTGCCAGGAGTTTCTAAATAACGCGAACGAATATTTTGTAGTATTCTTTTACAATAACTCTTTGCTTTTTTCAGTTATGTATTTATGATACTTTGTTTATAAATTGGCACTGCATCGTTTTTTCCATTTGATTGGAACGTTGGAACTGTTTTGAATGACCTTCAAATAAAAAATTGTGCAATTTAATAGGATCAGTTTATCGAATGATAAAATAATAGAAAGGGCAGATATGACATCATTTAATATGAATATCTGATTAGTTTCAAGGTGTTTCTTGTTGTTTGCGTAAACCATAAAATCCAGGCTTTGCAAAACTAAAAACTTTCAGCTCAAGCAAAACAAAACGAAATTTTTTCAGTGAAACTCATTAAGATAGTATCATTTTTTGTGTTCTTCAAAGAATATTTTTGCAAATATAAATTAACTTGTCAGTACCCTGCGGGGCTTTTGCAAACAACGATCGGGGCGTCACTGCCTTTGCCATTCCGCCATCTTTGAATATTCTTACGTTGCTGTATCTAAGACTAGTGTTTTGGTCCAGTTTTGCCCATATTGTGTTATTTAAATGGTTTTTCCCTGATGCCGTGTAGTGCCTGCTTAGAATGTCACTACCCCTTTCTTAGTGCAGGTATCGAGGCGACTAAGGGTATGGGGTTTTTGTACTGGTTTTGGGCGATGCGGTTGGAGACCCAATCCCAACGATCTTTATTTCTACAATCTTATCCCTTTTCAACTTGCAAATGTGGCCAAATGGTTTCTAGCTCTAAAGCTCTGGCTGCCCATTTTTGGTATTTGTGGCCGTAAGATTTATGGATTGTTTTAAGCTTGTTATTTCAAACAGAAAATTATTCAAACTAATAATCTTCTTCATTATATTCGTAAAGAGATAGATTGAGAAACGTAGAAAATTAAGAAATACAAATATTTAGGCATATGGCTTAGACTAATGAGATAATGAAGAAAAGATTTACATCTAATGAAGGAGTACTTAATATACTTTAAAAGGCAGGCGACCGAAGTATAAGGAATAAAATATAATAATTGAATTATAATGTGCAGACGGAGATCCAAACTTTTCCAGGAACATACAAAGTGGCGATCGATATTCTGTGCCTACCCCAATTGGAACTATTGGTCCAAGTATTTGTGTATAGTCTATAAATTATAACCTACTGCGCGAAATAACCATTATAAGTACCTTTTGACTACACTTGGGGAGTTAGACAAAGACTCTTAGTACAACATACTAATATCATAATCATCAGCTAATAGACTTCCACTGCTACACATCTAGGGGCACGGCAAACACCATTTCGCCTCATTTTCAGACCCCTATTTCAGAACCTCTGGATAAAAGTAGGACGCAGACAGACATAATTAATTTTGGGTTTTTCGTTGAAAATTCTTTATACATTAGTGGGTACAAGTACACGGCTAGTCATGTAACATTAACTATAATAATAAAAAGATTTCAGTAAGGAACTTTTTTTTCTAGATAATTTTTAGAGATTTGCTGTGTAGTGTCAGCTTAGAATAGCACTACCCCATTTTTTTCGGTGGGTGTACGTAAGAGGCGACTAACGGTATTGGGGCTTTTAAGAGATTTTTGCGCGATGCGGTTGGAGACCCATCACCAACAACCTTTATTTTACCATCTTTTCCCCACTCAACTTTACAAAAGTGGCTGAGGAATTTTAAATTCCTCGGCTCTGGCTACCCCTTTTAGGGATTTATTGCCGTGAGTATATGTATGTATGTTTTTAGAGATAAACTAGCAGCTTCATCAAGATTTGGCTAGTTTTTTACGGAATGGTTTTGGTGGGTTAGGTTTTTACAACGACCATTACGTGCTGCCCTTTATCTATCAGCTTCCTGTGACTTTTATCAAGTCAGCAGTTCACCTTCCACAATTAAATCATACACTTATCATTTATTTCCCTATACTTCTCTAAATCAAATAAAAGCTAAAAAAATGTTATACTTGAAGCCTTTTGAAGAAGAATCGCAGTTTCGTGGGAATTCACAGCTGTACCCAAACTGAATCAGCAATTCTCAGTCCATTTAATTTACTCCAATCAGTATTTTTATCCGACTGCGCTGTAACTAATCGATGGGTGATTAACGACTATGGCAGTTAATGTACCAACACTACGGTTACGTTGTAGCCTGTCAGTAGAGAAATTATTATGACATGTCTATGTGTTCATATTCTTTGTAGTATCGGCTATGCTGTGCAGTGTCGATTTAGAATAGCACTACCCTATTTCTTCTCCTAGGTGTTCGTAAGCGGTGGCCCAGAGGATTTGATTTTTGAGCGATGTGGTTGGAAACTCGTCCCTAAAAACATTAACTATCTCTTTTCCATTTTAGAGCACTGGCTATCCCTTCTTAATGTTTATAGTCATGAGTATATGTATATTTAATATGTGTTCATCATTATGCAGTTCTCACTAATAACCTTTTTTTAATAAACGGGGAATCAATACATTTTTATGAATGGCTCGGGTGGTTACAGGCTATAAAAAGTATGCGGCAGCGTCAGATTACAGACAGATGAAAGCATTGATGTTACGATGCAATCGGTTATCAATAGACTTTAATATTTTTTGTATGAAAATTTAGTGAATAGGATTAAAGTTGTGATTTTTTTATTATATTTGAGTTCCCATTTTATTTTTTGAAAAAGTGAGGTGGTTTATTGAGATATATTAATTTTGGATTTTGAATTAAAAAAAAAAAGTCAAAAAGTTTATTCTTCAAAATTAAATAAAATACTTACTTTTTTTTAACGTCAAAAATTTGAAATTTATCATTAATCTGTTATTGTTGTTGTCTTCGGAAGGTGTTCGTAAAGAGAAGAAGCAACAAAGAAACTCTTTACATTCACATTTTTTAATTTTTTCAAAATATGGTTTGTACAATTTCAGTTTATTAACATGTTTTTATTTTATAAAAGATTTTCTATGCGACCAAACCAAACGCTAGTTTGACATAATTAAACTAAATTTTCCATCACAAAAACCAATCAGATCACAAGAACAAACTATTCAGACCTGCAGGGCAAGCACGAGCCGTGTTTAAACTAGTTATCGCGTGGGATAAAGCAGCCATCTCTTACGCACTTACTTAGTATCGTATTCTGCCATCTCGTTCTAACCCTTATCGTGTCGATTAAATAGCGCTCGTGCTTGCTATACTGGTACGAGCGCTATTTTATCGAAACGATAGCGGTTAGAATGAGATGCAAGATACGATACTAAGTAAGTGCGTAAGAGATAGCTGTTTTATACCAGTCGATATAAAAGTTAAAAGGCCACTCGTAGGTAATAGCTATGCACAGCTGTACAAAGACATCGAGATAGAAAACTTGTCACATACAGGATAGTTGGTAATGGGCCATTAGCAATATAGCATTTTAATTTCTATATTGCTAATGATATTATGCTGTGTAATGTTGGTTTAGAATAGCACTACCCCATTTCTTCCGGTGGGTGTACGTAAGAGGCGACTAACGGTATAGGGGGCTTTTAAGGGATTTTTGGGCGATACGGTTGGAGACCCATACCAACAACCTTTATTTTACTATCTTTTCCCCTTTTAAATTGGCTGAGGAATTTCTAATTCCTTAGCTCTGGCCACCCCTTCTAGAGATTTATAGCCGTAAGTATATGTATGTTTGTATGTAATTGCTAAAACCCAAACTTTCTAATAATCGATCCTATTAAAATCAGAAAAGATAAGACTATACATAACTGTAGTTATACTAAGTTATTGTGGTGCAACCGATTTTTAATCTTAACTAGTGGTTCGCCCCGGCTTCGCACGGATGGTGTTATTTTTGTCTCAACATTCCTTTTTCTATCTTTCTTACAATATCATCTTTTACACCACACCTTTCACAAATAACATCATTCCTCACCCAATCACATAACCTTACATTACACACTTTTCAGGTACAGACAATATTGTTATTATACTTTTTTATGTTGTTTGTCTGCAATAAATAGGCTCCGAATCCACTCAACTGATTTAAAATACTCATGGCATCAGTTGAATCCTGTAAACTTTAGAAAATACGTTGATTAATTTATCATGATTGTTAACAGTGAGGGAAAACATCGTGAGGAAACCCACATGGCTCAATTGTACTTAGTCATGTGACAGTGTATTCGTACAAAACGGCGATAGGCCTGCCCCGATTACGTGATTACACTGTCCAAGCAAAACGTGGGTACTCTGAATACCAGGTGACAAAGTCATGTGATGTTCAGAAGTATTAGTACCTCTGCCAACCCCTTCGGAGGTATTCGGCGTGATCGTTTATGTTATGTTATGTTACGTTAGCTGTATATCATCACGCTAAATTTTATAAAGGTTAGCCGGTGACTTTCAGGGAAGGTAATAGATTTTTGTGAAAAATAACACCCTTTAGGAGCTGGGCCGGTCCTCTTTTATTAAATAAATATTGATATACTTTCTCTTTAGTATCGATACATTAAAGTTTGCTAAGATGACTTCACCCTTATCAATGTCAAATCTCTGCATTCCTCTTCCATCGAACCCTTTACGTTAATAATATCAAAAGCAAAAATGCGAGCGGGCAACAAAAACTCCGTAATGAATAGAGAACCGAACAAAATAACAAACAATATTTTTATTTTGGTGTACTTTTTTATATATTATCGACTTCGAAAAGAAAGAGTTTTTACGCTACAGCGGTATGGTAAAAATTTGGGTAACGGTTTTGTCCGGATATGTATGTATATATTATAATATAACTAGTGGATCGTCCCAGCTTCGCACGGGTAGCGTTGTTTTTTTAAATATCTGAGGTTTCTTTCTTCAGTCCCTGCTTAAGCATTGTGAAATTCAGCGCAATGTTTTCAATTTATTTAATTTATAGCACTCCCTAAACAGTGTAGTTTGGTGATTTTGAATGCGCTTTAATGAACGGTTCAGTATTTCCATTAAATAGCAAATTTTGGAATAAAACGAAAATAACAATCTGAAAAATAAATCATTACGTGATGTAGGATGCAACTACTGGATGTTATATATAAATTAATAAAGATTTGGTTTTGGTCACGGGCGCGCTGGCTTATTTTATGTATAATTTCGGTGTTTGTCTACCGATTTCTATGATTCTTTTTTTATTGAATAGGTATTAATGTTACTTTTTTAAATTAGGGATGAGTGAGAGGTTTACAAACGTAAGAGTAAACAAATATAATCAGAATGTTCCGAACTTCTAAGCTATCAGGAATTACACGTGTTATTGTGAGTCAACCGTAAAAGATAGACATAAACTGTTGTAGATTTTTTTTAGATAATTTTATGCAGAATTTTTCCGTCATACATGATTTCTATGTAAATTTAACCATTAAGGCTGCACACGCGACGGAAGCTTAAAAAATGGAGTAACTTCTCCCGTTTTCCCAAAATTTCCCAAAATTCCCCTTTACTACTCTGCTGAAAAGTATACAAAAACCTGCGCGGGAGTATGAAGAATAATTGTACCAAGTTTCGTTAGAATCCGTCGAGTAGTTTTTGTTTCCATAAGGAACATACAAACCGACAGACAGACAGACAGACAGATAGACAGACAGACAGACAGACAGACAAAAATTTTACTGATTGCATTTTTGGCATCAGTATCGATCCCTAATCATCACCTGATAGTTATTTTGAAAATATATTTCATGTACAGAATTGACCTCTCTACAGATTTATTATAAGTATAGATATAATTATAATATGTACAAGTGTATTCGTAAAAACGGCGATAGACCTACCCTTTGTCACGTAAAGATACTGTCCAATCAAAACTAACTAATGAACACTAAGTGTCACGTGATGTTCAGAAATATGTACCTCTGCTAACCGCTTCGGGAATATACGGCGTGAATGTTGAGTTTTAAATGACTGTAAAGACTTTATTTACAAGACTATTTTCACATGTAGCCTTGTAGACTTTCTACCCACGGGTGTCGTAAGAGGCGATTAAGGGTATTGGGGCCTTTTTATTGGATTTTTGGACGATGCGGTTGGAGACCCATCACCAAAAACCTTTATTTTTACCATCTTTTCCCCACTCAACTTCCAAAAGTGGCTGATGAATTTATATTTCATTAGCTCTGGCTACCCCTTCTAGGGAAATATAGCCGTGAGTATATGTATGTATGTATGTATGTATTTTCACATGTTAAATTTGCTTGACTCTCATTTACTCTTATTTTCTATCTTAAAGTCACACCTCTTGAACTTAAGCAATATTCAACCAGTGTAAGAATTATCATATATAGTGATTCGAATAAATTCCTTCCAGTCACGTCTACCAAGCATTGAAAAAGCCTTATTTTGTGATATACTAGAATATACATACTGATAGTAAAGACCAGAGTTAAATTCAATACAAAATAAGCAAAGCTGATTTTATTTGAGAACGTAAATAAAATGAGTCACTTCAGTTGATTTAAGAAAATCGACCAATAAAACACTGAAAGTTTATGCTTTGAATTTATGTCTTTAGCTTTAGTTATGTTGCATTGTACATACATACATATACTTACGGTAATAAATCCCAAAAAAGGGTAGCCAGAGCTTATAAGATTGAAATTCCCCAGCCACATTTGGAAGTTTATAAGGGACATGAAATTGAGTATAATTGGTGATAGTTGCCCAAACGTATCGCCCAAAAACTTTTTTAAAATCCGGTACACTCGGCAAAATTGCTGTTATGTATATTGCGTTCATAGATATATACGTAAATATAGCATAATAAATACATACATACATACATATACTCACGGCTATAAATCCCTAGAAGGGGTAGCCAGAGCTAAGGAATTAGAAATTCCTCAGCAACTTTTGGAAGTTGCGTGGGGAAAAGATGGTGAAATAAATCTATGGTTGCATTGTATCAATATATATATCACTAACACTTTTTTTTTATGAATGTCGTAAGCGCTGACCAAAGGTATTTGAGTATTTATCATAAGCATTTCAAAGCTCTGCCTACCTCTCCTTAAGATAACTGACGATACCTGATAGTTTTGGGGCAAATTTGGGGGCAGTTTTCGATTATAAGATGTTTGTATTGTTCAAATCGTTACATACTCGCTCTTACGTGCCTCATGCTACGGGGACAACATAGCTAGTATGAGCAACCTAAAATGTATAAAACAGCTATCTCTTTCGAACTTAGTTAGTATCATATACTGCCATCTCATTCTAACCGATATCGCGAAGATAAAATAGCGGTCGTGCTAGGCATCTAGGTGTTTCAAATTCCCCATGATCTCCCCAATATTATTACCTCTGTTCATACATACATACATATACTCACGGCTATAATTCCCTAGAAGGGGTAGTCAGAGATTCGGAATGAGAAATTCTTCAGCCACTTTTAGAAGTTGCGTGGGGAAAAGATGGTGGAATAAAGGTTGTTGGTGATGGGTCTCCAACCGCATCGCGCAAAAATCCCTTAAAAGCCCCAAAACCGTTAGTCGCCTCTCACCCACCGGAAGAAATGGGGTAGTGCTATTCTAAGCCAAGACTACACAGCAATACTACCTATATTACTATATTACCTCTGTCTCTTCTCAAAATACGTATAGCGGACTTTACTAAAGTGGAACTACAACTCTTTAGAATTTCAAAATTTCAGGTGATAGTTCAACCAAATCGTCTGCCAATTACAACTGTGAAATAACTGAAAATCAGTGTTTCACGTAAAGCAAATGACGCTGAGTTTGATCCCATTTTCATTGCTGTGATGTATGAAGTGGCTGTTGCAAGCGTAGCATTTTCTTTTATTTATTGTATAGGTCAGTGATCGTTTTTGTTATACTTTGTGTGTCGTACATACATATACTCACGGCTATATTTCCCTTGAAGGGGTAACCAGAGCTAAGGAATTATAAATTCCTCAGCCATTTTTGGAAGTTGAGTGGGGAAAAGATGGTAAAAATAAAGGTTTTTGGGGATGGGTCTCCAACCGCACCGCCCAAAAATCCAATAAAAAGCCCCAATACCCTTAGTCGCCTCTTACAACACCCGTGGGTAGAAAGGGGTAGCGACATTCTAAGCCGGCACTACATGGCAAAATTTTGTGTGTCGTGTGATAAGAAAGAAATATTATCTAATTAAAAAACGATTCTCATTACCCTGAGTCACCTGACTTGACAACAACGATTTAAAGCAATCAATTAAGCCCATTCTGCAATTTTGATATGGCATAGTTACTATGAGAATCCTTTTAAACATTATTTCAGGTTAACGATTTTCTATGAGCAAAACGTGGGTACTCTGAACACCAGATGACAAATGTCACGTGGTGTTCAATAGTATTAGTTCCTCTGCCAACCTCTTCAGAGATATATGGCGTAAACGTTTGCATTTGATTTTCTATAGGAAAATTGAAATATCATTATTAATTTTTCATACACTTCCTTTTCCGGTGAGGCTTTTAATACAAAAGAGTTATACATTATTTCCCAAAGGTTTATAGGTCAAACTATGACAGGAAGTATGGCTGTCAAAGTTTACGGTTTTCTGAATAGAAAGTTTTAATAAAATTGACAATGGTTTCATCCAGCGAATAATTTGTAAGGTTTTCACGTTCTACTTTTTTCTCTTTAATTTTGAATAAATATTTTTTTGAATTCATATAGTTTTGTTATGAGTCATTTGTTTAATTTAACAAAATATTACATACAAAAGCCAACTAATCTATCATCACGGTGAAAAACCATAGAAAGGGGTGACTAGAACTAGGGAATACACGTAATCAAGCAGTAGATGTTTAAAAAGGAAAATTTCTTTTTTAATATTTTATAAAAAATATAAAATAAGTTTTAAAGAATGAGTTTTTAGCTTTATTGATTGTCTGCCAATAATTTTATATGCCGTAATACCTCCTCATACCAACGAGAAGAAATGGGGCAGTGCTATTGAAAGATGCCACTACATAATGTATACCTTAGCTTTTTGGTATAACCAAAAGCATTTCAGAATTAATGATATTAAAGCGTCACATCAGTTAGTAACGGGTTCATTTCACATCATGAAAATAAACACAAACCAACCGCGACAGCTCCGTGGGTAGACCACCGCTTATCGTTTAGATGATGAGTGTTCAAATCCCGGATCAGCCCTTCGCCTATTTGTTTTATCTAAAGAAATATGTGTTGAAAAGTAATAAAGGATCGAACAAATTTGTGACATAAATGCCAATGCGAATGATAATATCAGTTGAGAGCCACCAGAGAATACATTCACATCAAATATATATGTGCTCAAAAGGCAAATGACTGAAGTGTGAATAACAAGAGGGTATAACTGAAAAGATTGATTGCCAGGATTGAACAAAGGGGGAATCAACGATCTACGCCTTATTCCATAGAAACTGATGGCCCGAGTATGTAGGTAAAAACACGACATTATCTAAAGACATATTTTAGATACAGGGATATAAATGTTCATTTCTATATTCCATACCCACATACATACATATACTCACGGACATACATTCAAAAACAGGTAGCCAGAGCTTAAGAGCTAGAAACTCCTTAACTATATTAGGAAGTTGATAGGGGACAAGATGGTAGAGATAAAGTATCGTTGGTGATGGGTCTCCAACTGCATTGCCCAAAAACCACTTAATAAGCACCATACTCTTTGTCACCTCTTACGACATCCATGGGCAGAAAGGGGTAGTGACATTCTAAGCTGGCAGTACAAGGCAATATTTTTTATATAATATATATATGGAGACCCAACCGCATCGCCTTAAAACCAATTAAACAAGCCCCATACCCTAAGTCACCTTTTAAAACACTCGTGGGAAGAAAGGGGTAGTGCTTTTCTAAGCCTACACAACATAGCTTAAAAGTAATACAATGGTATATATAAATGAAAATTTATTTGTCTCTATCTAAAATATGTCTTTAGGTAATGTCGTGTTTCTATAAATTACGATTGTATAATAAATGACTGAATCTCAGCCAATAATACTCGTATTTCTGCTTCCAATTTATCATATTTTATGTGGATTATTAGAATAGAAATGTAATATTTAAGAGTGTCCTCACCATATTGTACCTTTGAACAAAATATTTGAATGTAGCTTAAGCATTTCTTAATCCGGTGGGTGCACGTAAGGGTCGAATAACAGTATTGGGGCTTTTTAGGGATTTTTGGGCGATGCGGTTGGAGACCCATCACCAAAAAACCTTTATTTCATCATCCCTTCCCCACGCAACTTCCAAAAGTGGCTGAGGAATTTTTAATTCCTCAACTCTGGCTACCCCTTCTTGGGATTTATAGTCGTGAGTATATGTATTTATGTATGTTATTTGCAATATAAATATATCTTTGAATGAAAACATAAATGCGTTTATTATACAGATATTCTTTTGAAATATATGTGACCTATTTTATTTTGAATAACTTTATTTCAATTTACGACTTTAGTGTAAACTTTAGGTTAAATTTAGCAGACTAAAATTTGTTGTTTTATTGATGAGTTGATATCGTATAATGTAGGGCTGAAAACTAAAGTTTTACCTCTTGTTAAAAACAATCTCCTAATTTGCATATTACAATTCTTGTTTTTGTAGAGTGCTAAATTGAAATGAAATAATTAGTAGCCTTTCGATCTGGCTGGACCAAGATTGCTTCTAGTATTTGACAATTATGCGGCTGTGACACATTTGATCATAAATATTTAAACACGTATTGATCTCTCTGAATGGATTGAATGTAAAAATAGAAATACAAGTGGTTAGGCTACACGAAGAAGATATATGCAAAGTGGCGAAAAAACAGAGAGAAACATAAAAAACATATTTGAAAAGAATTATGGAAAACAAGCAAAACAATGAAAGATTGTCAGGGTCGTACAAAGTAATAATCCATAACATCTGCCGTCCTCAATCGACCTAAATACAAAACAGAATATATTTTCTATTCAGTATTTAGGTCATATTACATAGGGGCAAATGAATGTAATAACGAACGTAAGAAATCCATGAAAACCTCATAATTTCAGTTTACGAGATGTAAAAAGTTTGCCTGCTTAGTTATTCATGGGGCGTTTACATCACATCAAATGAATGAAGATATTTCCCTAAGTTATTACAGAGGAAGTAATGCATTCGGCTTAAAAAAATACATAACATAAACGTTCACGCCAAATATCCCCGAAGGGGTTGGCAGAGGTACTAATATTTCCGAACATCACGTGACTTTGTCACCTGGTATTTAGAGTACCCACGTTTTGCATGGACTGTGTACTCATGTGATAGGGGGCAGGCCTATCGCCATTTTATACGAATACACTGTCACATGACTTAGTACATCTCAGCCATGTGGGTTTCCTCACGATGTTTTCCCTCACCGTTAACAACCGTGATAAATTAACCACACATATGTCTCGAGAAAAGACAAATTGGTGTAGGCCCGACCCGGGATTTGGAGACCAGTCGTTTGCACGATAACCGGTGTTCTACCCATTGAGCTATCACATCGTCTCAAAATATATATATATATATATATATATATATATATATAAAATACCTTGGTAGGTTAGGCTTTTCCGTGTAGTGCCGGCTTAGAATGTCGCTACCCCTTTCTACCCACGGTTGTCGTAAGAGGCGACTAAGGGTATTGGGGCTTTTTATTGGATTTTTGGGCGATGCGGTTGGAGACCCATCAACAAAAACCTTTATTTTTACCATCTTTTCCCCACTCAACTTCCAAAAGTGGCCGAGGAATTTATAATGCCTTAGCTCTGGTTACCCCTTCTAGGGAAATATAGCCGTGAGTATATGTATGTATGTACTTTGGTAGAATGTTTTTGTTCATGAAAACCTCATGTGGTGTCGAAATTTTTCTTTTCTTTATTTATTCTTTATGTATTAGAAATATACTTAGGATTAATAATCCTGAAAAAGGGTAGCCAGAGCTGCAAATTTAAAATTTCACAGCCACTTTTTTTAGTTAAGTGGGGGCAATATAGTATAATACAAACTGGGCAAGTGCGAGTCGGGTCTAACGAAGGGTTTCGCAGTATCATCTAGATTAGAAAATAACGTTTTTGGATGGGAGCCAGCGTTTTTTGGTTTTCAAAGGAGTTATATAAGTAAATATTATGTGAAAATATGAAGCGTTTACTTTTGTCCGTTTTTAATATCGACCAAAAAACACGAAATAAACTCGTTTGTTGTATAAAACACCCCTCAATACCTTTTTTTTGTTATAGCGGCCACAGAACACAGCAACCGTGATAGCCCAGTGGGTAGAACACTCGGTTATCGTGCAAACGACTAGTGTTCAAATCCTGGGTCAGGCCTACACCAATTTGTCTTTTCTAAAGACATATGTGTGGTTAATTTATCATGGTTGTTAACGGTGAGGGAAAACATCGTGAGGAAACCCACATGGCTGAGTTGTACTTAGTCATGTGACAGTGTATTCGTACAAAACGGCGATAGGCCTGCCCCTTATCACGTGAGTACACTGTCCATGCAAAACGTGGGTACTCTGAACACCAGGTTACAAAGTCACGTGATGTTCAGAAGTATTAGTTTCTCTGCCAACCCCTTCGGGGATATTCGGCGTGAACGTTTATGTTTTAGGTTTATTATGTTTATGTAGAAATACATCATTTGTAAAAATTTCAGCTATCTAGCTATTACGGTTTATGAGATACAGCCTGGAGACATACAAACCGACAGCGAAAGCTTGGTAATAGGGTTCCGTTTTACCTTTTCGTACGGAGCCCTAAAAACGATGGGTTTCCAGTCACATCGCCCAAAAACTCTTCAAAAGCCACAGTCTTAGTCGCTTTATACGACACCCACGGTAAGAAATGAGTTAGTGCTATTCTAAGCTATCACAAGTCAGCTTATAACTCTGCATAAAAGACCTTTTTTTTGTCACTGGATAGAGTTAATAACATAATTATTAAATGCTGTTGACTATTCTTGCAAAGTAAAAGGTTAGAAAAAATATATACACAACCTAAAATAAAAGAACTTCATACATACATACATATACTCACGCCATTAGTTCCCATTGGGGTAGGCCCCTGCCTAATGATAATCGAATGTCTCTACATTCGATCGCCACTTTGTACGATCCTGGCAAACATTTCAAGCTTCGTTTAAATCTATCAATATTTTCATACTTGCTCTTTTATTCTTCATACACACACGGGCACCTACCTGCCTTTTTGAAAAGATGTTTTTTTTATTAAGGGCGTCCCCCGAAAAATAGGTTGATATTGATTGTTTGGAAATTCTATAAAGTCCGATTTGATGATATTGATATGACATGAATAAAATATAAGTTGGTGATTAGTTCATGGTGTTAAAATATGATGTTTAACATTTAAATAATTTGTTGAAAAATATGATGAAAAAAATTGAATTGGAACATGCTTTGTTTTCATAAAAACCGTATAGGCTCCACTGGCATAACATACATGTGAACTTACATACACATACATACTGTAACTTTGATGTTTAACTTTTCATTTAAACATTATAATTATTCAATAAAACTAAATAAACCTGCGCGCGCGTTTTTTCCGTCCCTGTCACTCTCAGTAAATTTGACCGAAAGAGTGAGCGCAATAGCTGCAAAATGCGGGGAGGCCCTTAATATAATCCAATAAGTACATGACAGTGTTTAGTAATGTTAGTATTTTGTTTTTGGGTTTATGTATTATGAATGAGACCGTATGTCATTTTATTGTCAGGTGCTAACTGAAAATCAGTGTTGTGAGGTTACACTCACAACAATACGCTGAGTTAGCAACCCTTTCGTTGCAAGACTTTTTAATTTTTATCTGGATTTACTGTGATTGTTGTTTGTTTTTGTGTTTAAGTGTTTTAAATTTGTATGCAACGAATAAATATTTTCTTTTCTTTTCTTTTCTTTTCTTTTCTAATGTCAGTTGAGGGGAGAATAATCACGGATGACTAATTTCTAGTAATTAAAGATTTCGCCTAAAAAGACTAACCATATCAACCAAGCTGTGTAGTGTTGGCTTAGAATACCACTATCCCGTTTCTTCCGGTTGATGTACGTAAGAGGCGACTAGCGGAATTGGGGCTTTTGAAGGATTTTTTGGCGATGCGGTTGGAGACCCATCACCAAAAACCTTTATTTTACCATCTTTTCCCCACTTAACTTTCCAAAAGTGGCTGAGAAATTTCTAATTCCTTAGCTCTGGCTACCCCTTTTAGGGATTTATTGCCCTGAGTATATGTATGTATGCATATCAACCAAAGGTTCTGTAGAAGATATCTTTTAAAGTTATTTATAGTAATTATTATAAGTGTATTGTAATAAGGTTCAAAATTATTATTTAAGTAATATAATTTTAAATTTTGATGTGCAATAAATAGTTTTCTATTATATTCTTTAACAAGTTAATAAATCAATTGATTATGTATTCATTCGTGTCTTAATCTTCATTCAATTTGAAAACCAGTAAATTTCAATGGATTTAACATGAGCAAATACTTATTTAGAGATTCGTTCGACTGAAATGGTATAAAAGTTCATAGAAAATAAATAAGGAATTTTTTAACAAGGGTTGGGTTTTTAAACAAAGCACAAATTCTTTGGATTATCATTAATTGAATGACTTTTGTGTTACTAATGGCATTATGTTATTTACAAATTTCACTTTTATAAAAATGGAAATAAGAAAACTATGATTTCTTCAAAATCGCTGCCACTTGGTGACAAGGCTGGCGTCATTGGCCCTTTGTATAGCCAAACTAATACTTTAGGCAAAACACGCACCAGGCAGCGCTTAGATAACCACACGTTCGCACAATGCGTAGAAATTTCTTTGAAAAATTAACGCGCAATTGGACCCCATAAACCAATAGCGAAAGCAGTGAAAATATGGTGTTTAGCTAGATTTGTGTAATTTCGCAGTTTAGATACATGCATAACCCATACGAGTATACTATACTTTTATGAGTTTTGTAAGTTATTAATTAAAACAAACAAAACTCACAATGGCAACTGTCTCATATTAGGGTAATCAAAGCTTTTTATTTTTATTACTAGTGGATCGTCCCAGCTTCGCACGGGTAGCGTTGTTTTTTTAAATATCTGAGGTTTCTTTCTTCAGTCACTGCTCAAGCATTGTGAAATTCAGCGTAATGTTTTCAATTTATTAAATTTATAGCACTCCCTTAACAGTGTAGTTTGGTGATTTTGAATGCGCTTTAATGAAAGGTTCAGTATTTCCGTTTAATAGCAAATTTTGGAATAAAACGCCATGAAGTGTTTATAACAATCTAAAAAATAGTCATTACGTTATGAAGGATGCAACTACTGGCGCCATCTAGTATGTTATATGTAAATTAGTGAAGATTTGGTTTCGATCACGGGCGCGATGGCTTATTTTATGTATAATTTCGGTGTTTGTCTATCGATTTCTATGATTCTTTTTTTATTGAATAGGTAATAATGTTACCTTATTTAAATTAGGGATGAGTGAGAGGTTTACAAACGTAAGAGTAAACAAATATAATCAGGATGTACCGAACTGCTAAGCTATCAGGAATTACACGTGTTATTGTGAGTCAACCGTAAAAGATAGACATATACTGTTAAGGATTCTTTTTTAGATAATTTTATGAAGAATATTTCCGCCACACATGATTTCTATGTAAGTTTAACCATTAAGGCTGCACATGCGATGGAAGCTTAAAAAATGAAGTAACTTCTCCCGTTTTCCCCAAATTTCCCAAAATTCCCCTTTACTTCTCTGCTGGAAAGTATACAAAAACCTGCGCAAGAGTATCAAGAATAATTGTACCAAGTTTCGTTAAAATCCGTCGAGTAGTTTTTGTTTCCATAAGGAACATACAAACCGACAGACAGACAGACAGACAGACAGACAGACAGACAGACAGACAGACAAAAATTTTACTGATTGCATTTTTGGCATCAGTATCGATCCCTAATCACCACCTGATAGTTATTTTGAAAATATATTTCATGTACAGAATTGACCTCTCTACAGATTTATTATAAGTATAGATAGATTATTATTATAGCCTAATTAATTTCCCACTGCTGGGCAAAGGCCTCACAATTTTTTAGCCCACACATCTCTGTCTGAGGCTGTACACCACCACCCTCGATCAAACATGTCCAGGTTGGCTGTTTTAGCCCATTTATTTCATTGTAATTTTTGGAAGTCGAAAAATAAATGAATTGATATTAATTGGCGATAAACGCATAATCATATAATTTTAGTTAGCGATCGATAGTCTCTGCCCACCCCAATGGGAACTAACGGCGTGAGAATACGCATGTATGTATGATTTTGAAAACTTTGGCTACCCCTTATAGAGAATTAAAGCCGTGAGTGAATGTTTGTATGTATGTCTATCATAGATCATTCTCAAAGAGTCACATAGATACGTTCACATTCAACACAATCTGTTAATCAGATCGGGAAGTTATTAGGCCATTTGAAACGGATACCTTTGTTACGGTAAATGTAACTTTTTAAGCCCTACGCACTTTACACCTCACTGCAATGATGTAATTAAACGACGCGTTGCTTGTTTGAATGTATGTTTATTACTGCTAAAGACTTAAGACTAACTTACATTATATAATGGCAAGAGGGGGGCGAGATGCACTCACACTACACTACACCTTCCCCCTTTGCAAATAAAAAATATTTATTATTAACATATTTTTTAAGCAAATTATTTATTAAAAATATCAATAAGAATGGAAAATACCAAATAAAAATGTAACTTAACTATTTATCTATTTAATAAAACTTAACTATTAAAATCTATTAGTAAAATCCGGGATAATCAAACAAATCGTAGGCCAAACAATTTGCCGCGTAATCACAATCAAGTATTTTTTTTATACATTTCTCCTTCACAATAATCATTAAGTTTATTATATTTCGTATTTTTTTATAGTATTATCTTACATTTTTATCATATATTTAAAATAGCTGTGGACAACCATGCTTCCTTCTCAAGTCATTTATTTTTAAAATGTGTAATTTACCAAGTAATTTATCAAAGGGAATCGATCCTCTGTATAATCATGACGATTACCCTAAAGAGCTAAAATACAGATTGCAAAAAGCACAAGCAGATGCTAAGCAGAATTTGTTACAGAGTAAAATTAGTAGGAAGCTTCAGTACGATAAGAAATGTAATAGTGTGAAATATAATATAGGTGATTTAATATTGCTGAAGAACCAAGTAAGTAATAAGCTTGATAATGTTTATGAAGGACCTTATAAAGTGTTAAAGGATATGCCACCTAATGTTTTAATATCTAAGAAAAATAAAGAATTATTAGTACATAAAAATAATACGAAATTGTTTTATGATTAGTTTAAAACCTATTTACAGTTATAATTTGTTAGATTTTAAAAATGTTTAGTTATGTTTTATGTTTATTATACGTGTAAACATTTTTTTTTCTTAAGGAAGGGTGTGTACCCTTATCTTTTCGGGGGAGATGTAGTGTTGCGACATAGCAATACGACTTAATTAGGTTACACATGTTATGTCCGTCGCGATATGCTTAGTCAGTAAGTTATAGTTGTAATACTTTTTAATACTTTACGTTATTCAATAAACGACCACCAACAATCAAACATGTCTTTGATTTGATACACCGCCAATACCAACCTGACCACCAACACCACACACTTCATCACACTCAGACGTTAAAAGCTTAAGTGAACCAATACCAGTTACATTTATCAGGGTACCTGGAGTTCTGGTATTTGCCTTTGAAATTCTTCTTATATTTTCGAGGACACAGCTTTATAAAACGCATAGTCGTGAAACTGGTTGTTCTGTATATACATATACTCACGGCTATAAATCCCTAGAAGGGGTAGCCAGAGCTAAGGAACTAGAAGTTCCTCAGCCACTTTTGGAAAGTTGAGTGGGGAAAAGATGGCAAAATAAAGGTTATTGGTGATGGGTCTTCAACCACATCGCCCAAAATCCCTTAAATCCCCAATACCGTTAGTCGCCTCTTACGTACACCCACCGGAAGAAATGGGGTAGTGTTATTCTAAGCCGACACTACACAGCATTGTTGTTCTGTATATTTTAAAATATATTTTTCTCTTCTTATATTTTATTACTTATTGCGTATATATTGTTAGTTTTCATGCCTTTTATATAGAAAGTAAATAACTTTTGTAGTGTCGGCTTAGAATAGCACTAACCCATTTCTGCCGGTGGGTGTACGTAAGAGGCGACTAACGATATTAGGGCTTTTAAGGGATTTTTGGGCGATGCGTTTGGAGACCCATCACCAACAACCTTTTATTCACGTTTCACACTTTTATATATAAATTCCAAGAAGGGGTAGCCAGAGCTAAGGAATCAGAAAATCCTCAGCCACTTTTGGAAATTTTACTGGGGAAAAGATAATAAAAATAAAGGTTGTTGGTGATGGGTCTCCAACCGCATCGCCCAAAAATCCCTAAAAAGCCCCAAAACCGTTAGTTTTATGAAGAATATTTCCGTCATACATGATTTCCATGTAACTTTAACCATTAAGGCTGCAGAGTAACTTCTGCCGTTTTCCCAAAATTTCCCGAAATTCCCCTTTAAAATCCCTCGAGTAGTTTTTGTTTCCATAAGGAATATACAAACAGACAGCCAAACAGGCAGACAGACAAAAAATTTACTGATTGCATTTTTTGGTATCAGTATCGATTACTAATCACCCTCTGATAGTTATTTTGAAAATATATTTCATGTACAGAATTGACCTCTCTACAGATTTATTATAAGTATAGATTTGCAGTTAACATAACACGGTCAATATTAATTCAATTCACACCAAAATGTCAACTCGAAATCCAAAATTGCTTACCTAACTAAATTATGTACACAATAATTGAAAACTTATTATGCAAAGTCATGACTTGAAGTTTATGTTTGAGATAGTGTACACGTACTTGACGTTTTTTAGGATCTTGGTGACTCAATCATCAAGTTTTATGGTAATATTCTGTCACGGTTTACTCATTTTAAAGCAATACTAATTTTTTAAGAGCTAACCATGTTTTTAGGTGACTTTTATGTATATAGAAACGGGTGTACGTAAGAGGCGACTAACGGTATTGGGGCTATTAAAGGATTTTTGGGCGATGCGGTTGGAGACCCATCACCAACAACCTTTATTTTACCATCTTTTCCCCACTCAACTTTCCAAACGTAGCTGAGGAATTTCTAATTCCTTAGCTCTGGCTACCCCTTCTAGGGATTTATAGCCGTGAGTATATGTATGTATGTACGTTTTATGTTTATGTACTTTGTCATGTGATGGTGTAATTAGTACAAGACGGCGATAGGCCTGCCCCTTAACACGTGAGTACACTATCCAAGGAAAATGTGGGTGCTCTGAACACCAGGTGACATTATCACTTAATATTCAGAAGTATTAGTACCTGTCCTGTGTGAAAGTTAGAGTTTGAGAATATGACTTCTACCTGACTCCTAAAATATCTTAGATGATCATATCATTATTGCATATATTAAACTAAAAGTTACAGTAATAACTGAGGTACCATTGAAATCATGAGGTTTTTGCGGTTGTTCACTATATAAAACCTACATACATACATACATACATGTACTCACGGCTATAAATCCCTAGAAGGGGTAGCGAGAGCTAAGGAATTCGAAATTCCTCAGCCACGTTTGGAAAGTTGAGTAGGGAAAAGATGGTAAAAAAAGGTTGTTGGTGATGGGTCTTCAACCGCATCGCCCAAAAATCCCTTAAAAGCCCCAATACCGTTAGTCGCCTATTACGTACACCCACCGGAAGAAATGGGGTAGTGCTATTATAAGCCGACAAAACCTCTTGTTCCCAAAACATTATAAAATGTTATTTCTATTATCTCTTTCCCATTTTTTTTCTGATTTATGTTATCATGTTAAATATCTTTGTTCTTACTAAAGCAAGTAAGATTTTTTCTAACTAGGTGTTATTATGTTTCTGTTAGAAAAGCTGTATTGTTTGTATTGGCTTAGATTAGTACTTAGCTATTTCTTCCCGCTCGCTGTCGCAAAAGCAACTTAGAGTATTTGTGCTTTTTAAGTGAATATCGGGCTATGCAGTCGGAGACCTACAAAAAACCTTTACTTTATCATTTTTCCCCACTCCACTTTCTTAATTGGCTAAGGAATTTGGCACTGTTAAGGTCCGGCTACCCTTTTTTTGGTAATTATAGTAGTGATTTATTATGCCGTGTAGTGTCGGCTTAGAATAGCACTACCCCGTTTCTACCGATGGGTGTACGTAAGAGGCGACTAACGGTATTGGGGCTTTTAAGGGATTTTTGGGCGATGTGGTTGTAGACCCATTTACTTTTCCATCTTTTTTCTTTCCATCTTTTCCAAAAGTGGTTGAGGGTATTCTAATTCCTAAGCTCTGGCTAACTCTTCTAGGAATTTATAATCGTGAGTATATGTATGTATGTATAATAATATAGTAATTATATGTCTTATATTTATTTGTGTAATTTTATTTTCATCTGACATGTAAAAACTAAATAAACTTTTATGCATTTATATTTAACAATAACTTTAAATATTTAAAAAAAAAGTAGCGGCTACTTTTCTAATAAAATAACCTGCTTAAAAATACACGTCGAAACGTGCAAATTCTAAAGAGAAGCACAAGCTAGAAAACACATTTTACGACTAAAATTGGCACATGACATTCGAACGAGTTGACTACACAAGCCTTTGAGGTAAGAAGTTTTAATCAAGGTACGGTCCGGATACTGCACATGGAAATGACAGAAAACTGGCGTCCACTTTAGATAGTTAAAAGAATCTTTAAAATTTGATCAACTTTGAGTTCAACGCCAACCTTGATAGCTCGGTGGGAACACAGTCATTTCTAATGTGTGGGACGTGAATTCAAATCTTGAGTCGAGCCTGCATTGTATCTATTCTAAAGCTATGTTTCTACGAGGGCGGATTGAAAAATTCGCGGGCTGACCAAGAAAAAAAAATAGATTAATAAAAAATATTTTTGACAAATTCTCCGTCTAGCTCAATGCATTTCTTCCACCTGCTTTCTAAAGATTCTATACTGGTTTAAAAAAAAGATTCATCGACCTTGATACAAAATACAGACTTACGGCGGCTTCTACCTCTCTTCTCTTCATTAGACGAAAATTTCTGACCACCGAGGTGTTTTTTTAGGTTTGGGAAAAGATGAAAAAATGACGGTGCTAAGTCTGGCGAATAAGTCGGAATAGCCGATGGGGCTACAATTCAAAACCGCAATCACAGATTTGAGCCATAGATTCAACTGAAGTGTGAACGCGAGCATTATCCTGATGAAACAGCAATTTTTAGAGAACAATCCTGGACATTTCTCTATTATTTCCTCTCGTAAACGACGCAAAAGGGTGCAATAGTATGCTGAGTTGATGGTTTCGTCTTTAGCAAGGTAGTCCACCATGATTACTCCCTTAGCATCCCAAAAAACTGACGCCATCACTTTGCCAGCCGACAAAATTGTCTTCGCTTTCTTTGGCGCTGGTTCATCAGAATTTTTCCACTGCTTGGATTCTTGTTTTGATTTTGGAGTGTAGTGATGAACCCAAGTTTCATCCATTAAGGTAAGGGGTTTTAATCAAAGTACGCTCGGGATATTGCACAAGGAAGCGACAAAAAACTGGCGTCCACTTTAGATAATTAAAAGAATTTGATTAACTTTGAGTTCAACGCCAACCTTGATAGCCCGGTGGGAACACTGTCATTTCTAATGTGTGGGACGTGAGTTCAAACCCTGAGTCAGGCCTGCACTGTATCTATTCTAAAGCTATGTTTCTATAACAGTGAGAGAAAGTTTGGGGGAAAACCCACAGAGCTGAGCTGCACTTAGACAGGTATAAAGCACAACTCAACTCAACTCAAACATTCACGGCATATATCCGCGAAGGAGTAGGCAGAGGTTCTAATACTTCTGAACATCATGTGACATTGTCATCTGGGTGTTCAGAGTACGCACGATTTGCTTGGACAATGTGAAGGTAAGAAAACATTGTACAAACGACGATGGGGATGCATTGTGCAAGCAAAACGTTGGTATTGTGTGACAAAAATATCACATGATGGTCAGAAGTATTAGTATCTTTGCCACCAACTTCGCGTATTTACAGCGAGAGTATTTGAGTGAAGTTAAGTTTAACGTCAAAGTACTTGAAGTTTACAATACTCAGTGCTAAATTACATTTCTAAAAAGTGTAGCCATTGAATCGGCAAAGACGTTAAAATTCTTTAAAAACGAAAGTATTTTTTTATAAAACAAGCGATTAATACAATTTATAAAAACAAGTCGTAGGCACTTACTTAGTTTAGGTGATCTTTTGTGTTTTTTGTCAAAGTTTTGTTAAGATGTGCCATATCTGTCTATATGTTTATTATAAGAATTGATTTAACTATACACTTGAGGCTAGCAAAATAAATTTATTCGGTAAAACACTTTAAAGTGTATGTACCTACGAGTATAACTTACAAATGTGGCTGAGGAGTTTCTCTGGCTACCCCTTTTTGGGATGTATGGCGGCGAGTATGCATATAACAAATAAGAATGACCAAGGCATATTTATCTACCAATTACCTTTTATGCATACCGTGACCTGATTCGGTGAATTCATTAAGTAGTGTGTATTTCTAAATGACATCGTGGGTAATAAACCAGCTGGCACTCTTACAGACTTCAGATCGAATATCCAAGGATAAACAGATGTGAGAAACTGTATTATGACGCCTTATAACTGCGGAGAGATTACAGTAGCACATTTCAATTTCTCCCTAGTATGTAGTAGATTCTGTGTAGTACCGGCTTAGAATGTCACTACCCCTCTCTAGCCACGGGTGTCGTAAGAAGCAACTAAGGATATGATGGTTTTTTAAGTAGTTTTTGGGCGATGCGGTTGGAGAATCATCTCCAAAAATACTTAATTTGTGGCCTGTAATGTGGCTGAGGGCATTGAATACTTTCGTTTAAGATCTGTAACCAGCACATAGACTGGATAATCTAAATAATTATTAATTACAGTCTTAATTTGTATGGTAATTAAATTGAAAAATTTAATGTCTGCCAAAAAATATGTATTTGAATAAGGTTTTGTGTAATTGATTATTAATAACTATCAAAAAAGCACCAGAATTTGGACTTCAATTTCAGAATTAACAAAAATAAGACAGTTATTTTCGTTCAGTTTTGATGCCAAAACCGTTGTACGCCGTTATCGTGTCCGTGAGAGGTCCTGCCTTTTTTAAGTTTATGCTATGACGTTTTTCACTTCATGTTAAATAACAAAATATCATTAATCCTGTGAGCCTGGCGGTCCATTAGTATGATAGAAATTAAAATCCTAAAAAAGAAACTCAGCATTGAATTTCGAAACCCAGCTTTTAAATTTAAAGCAAGGATGGCATCATTGTTTAAATAAAACAAAACGTAGAATTTGGCACATGATAAAAACGTTTCCGTGCAAAAAAGAAAATGCGTGTCATGATAGCAGTTGCTGACGTGAATACTAAAACAAAAGACTGTCATGGCGCGCCTCCTTTTAATAATGTTTTCGAAAGTAGAATATTTTTCGCGCCACGCCAGCTGTCTACGAAGTTTTGACAAGCCATCAATGTTTTTTTCTGGACGTATTAATGGAATGGCATTAAAAAGTTTCTGAATACGTAAAGGATTGAAAAAAGTATGGATTCAAGCTTTGTGATTCAAAGTTGTGGCGCCAAACAAAATCAACTAAGTTAAATCTTCGAGTATACAATTACATAAACATATTTAAACATATTTAAATTAACGATAGTAGGTGATAAGATTATGGCCATATTGTTCAACAATCTTTAAAAATAAACAACAAACTAAGTGGCCTTGTACGAACTTTCGAAAAGAGATGGAATAGTGTAATTGTTAGCACTATTTTAATTCTTAATATAATATAAAGAGAGACAATACATAATAATACTGTGTAGTGTCGGCTTAGAATAGCACTACCCCATTTCTTCCGGTGGGTGTACGTAAAATGCGACTAACGGTATTGGGACTTTAAAGGGATTTTTGGGCGATGCGGTTGGAGACCCATCACCAACAACCTTTATTTAAACATCTTCCCTCACATAACTTTCCAAAAGTGGTTGAGGAATTTCTAATTCCTTAGCTCCATATGTATGTATGTGAAGACAATATGACACGTTAAAACTCAGTACTGTAAAATGGAATCAATAAAAAAACAACTCCCATTTATAACCAAAACGTAAAGCTAAAGTAGGCTTGAGCTTTACAGCTTTCCCTAGAAAAGCTAAGCTTTTAGACGAAGGAATTTCGAGTATATAGTATGGAGACATTGAGAAGGAAAACATAAATGTTTACTGTATATTTGGTATGTAAATTGCGCAGTAAGTTAGGTTTCCGGAAGATATAAAAAAACATATGAGAATTATATTTGTGATTATATATAAAGAAACGCTGTTGAGAGGTAGATGTAAAGGAATAGGTAATTTGTTTGTACATATAAAAAGAGTCAAAATCTTTTTTTTTAATACCGCTCAAGGTTATATATACAAAACTCCTATTTATAATTACGTACATTTGAATGGAGGAAAGATTGGCAACCGCGATAGCTCAGCGGGTAGAACCGCTTTTCGTATAGACGATGGGGGTTCAAATGCCGGGTCGGGCCTACGCCAATTTGTTTTTCTAAAGTCATATCTATGGTTGTAAACGGTGAGGGAAAACATCGTGACGAAACCCACATCGCTAGGTTGTACTTTGTCATGTGACAAACCAACATGGGTGGTTTTGTCGTGGTGTATTATTACACTATGATGATGGATGTAAACGAAAATAGAGAGGTTTGTCAGGATCGTACAATGTGGCGATCGATATATAATATTATATGTAAGTATATGTTGTGATATAATTAATAATCACACAAAAAATATGCAAAAAAAAGAATGAGACACAATAAGATTTTTTGTTTCAGTGTGAGCAGGATAGGTGTAGTTAAGAAGGGTAAACTCTTCACGGAAAATTTGTCAAGTCTTACATACGCTGTCACGCGGTTTCGTGTTTAAATCCCATGTCGGGTTTTTGTCATTTGACAAGGGTGAAACTCGCATGTATAATAAAAATAATCCCGGTCTCAAAAACGGACGCAACCATATAAAAACTAAAATTTAAAGAAATAATCATCAAGTGAGTGAGCAATTTTATAATCTAATTAATACGTTTAGTTTATCTTAATCTATACTTAAGTCTACCTTTACTCACAGCTATAAATTCTCAAATTTGCCCAAAATTCTTCCAAAAAAATACTGTATGAAAGTGTAGATGAAAAAAGGGTCACCACGATATTTAGAAATAAAGAACGCAAATTATAGTGTAGTGAATAATCTCTCAGTTATATTGTTCAGCAAACATTGACCAAGTCAGGGATTAAACAGTGTAATCGTAGTACTCGCTAAAATGTTATTGTGTAGTAGCATCCTGAGTCAAAATAAAACGATATAGATAACATAACATATACTAACGGCTATAAATCCCTAGAAGGGGTAGCCAGTGCTAAGGAATTAGAAATTCCTCAGTCACTTTTGGAAAATTGAGTGGGGAAAGGATGGTAAAGTAAAGGTTGGTGATGGGTCTCCAACCGCATCGACCGAAAATTCCTTAAAAGCCCCAACACCGTTAGTCGCCTCTTACGTACACCCATCGGTAGAAACGGGGTAGTGCTATTCTAAGCCGACACTACACGGCACAAAAAAACGATATAGATGTTATTCAGATACATAAATTTTCCTAAACAACTTTACAGAAATACATCCCAAATCTCACAAAAGTAAGAAGAAATTCAAATACACCAATAATTTCGCCTTTAATGCCTATTTGGGTATGTATCAATTCTTATTGTCACGAAACACACTTCAGAAAATTCACTGGGATTTTCAGAAAACCCTACTTTTATGTTCACTCCATATCTCCACGTTTATAGTAACTTATATTCATAAATATTTGACAAGAATTTATTACCAAATGTCCAGAGAGTCCATTCGGTTTTGATATTTAAAAATGTTCATGGCTTTTTCGGTAAAATTGAAACGAATTTATGAATGTGTTGCTCAATAACTCATTTCCATTATAAAATTGAAGATATTAAATGGTTTTAAATAATAAAAGTGTTTTGTTTACTGATCTTTAGTAGATCAATGAGAGGAGATTAAGATATTATATATACTGTGTAGCATTGGCTTAGAATAGCACTTCTCCATTTCTTCTCGTGGGTATTAATAAAAGGCGGCTAAGGCTATCGGAGCTTCAAGACCAATCACCAAAAACACTTACTACACAATCTTCTTCAAATTTCTTACTCAACTTCCGTAATTTGATGAGGATTTTTTTTATTCCGAAGCTCTGGCTTCACCTTCTGGCGATTTATAGCCGTCAGTAAAAGTATAACACTGGTTAACGTGCAAGCGACTAGTGTTCAAATCCCGGGTCGGGCCTACACCAATTTGTCTTTTCTGGAGACATATGTGTGATTAATTTATCATGGTTGGTAACGGTGAGGGAAAACATCGTGAGGAAACCCACATGACTGAGTTGTACTTAGTCATGTGACAGTGTATTCGTACAAAACGGCGATAGGCCTGCCCCCTATCACGTGAGTACACTGTCCATGCAAAACGTGGGTACTCTGAACACCAGGTGACAAAGTCACGTGATGTTCAGTAGTATTAGTAGCTCTGCCAACCCCTTCGGGGATATTCGGCGTGAACGTTTATGTTATGTTATGTAAAAGTATACATGTACTAAGATAATCCTTAGCAGGTATTTGTGTCCTGAATAGGCTTGTGTGAGTGGCAGTCTCAAGTGCAGGTACCATGTGAGACACTATTGAGATAAACTAAGCAGTTTTTCATTAATTTAAATTACACTTTTCTACTATATCTTGCAACTTTCAATGGTTTAAATTCTACTATTTTAACAGCCATAAGTGACCTAATTAGGTTTTTGCATAAAAACCTAATGTGGGGATTATTTCTACTAAATTAAGGAAAAAAAAAATAACTAGTGGGGACGTTTACCCGGATGTCGTGGGTTTGAGTCCCGCTAGCGCCGAAAACTTTTAATTTTTTAATTGATTAGCTATAAGTTAGTGTCTTTAACGTCTTCCTCTTGTCTATGTTGGTAGTCATGACAAGAGTATTTTGTTGAAAGAAAGGGCGAGTTAATACTACCTACAGCCTACAGTACTATTCTAACCCAGATGGCAAACCAATAATCTTTGCAGCAAATCTCAATATCTGTCTATAATTCAAAATAATACTCTAGAAAAGGCATAAACTACACACTTAAGTAAACAGATATGTTTATACAAGATCAAATCACGGCGGAGTTGTTTGATCGGAATAGAAACGAGTACGTAATTACGGACGGGAGCGAGTTACCAAAATAGTATTCGGAGACCTAGCACGGAGCGCTATTTTATCGTCACGATATTGGTTAGAACGAGATGACAATATACGATACTCAGTATATGCGAAAGAGATGACTGTTTTATACAATGTGATATCTAGTTAAGGGCGTCCCCGGAAAAATAGGTTGATATTGATTGTTTGAAAATTCTATAAAGTCTGATTTGATGATATTGATATGACATGAATAAAATATATGTTGGTGATTAGTTCATGGTGTTAAAATTTGATGTTTAACATTTTAATAATTTGTTGAAAAATATGATGAAAAAAATTTAATTGGAACATGCTTTGTTTTCATTAAAACCGTATAGGCTCCACTGGCATAACATACATGAGAACTCATTATGTGTCTATATACGCGAAGCTTTAAGATCTGTAACTTTGATGTTTAACTTTTCATTTAAACATTATAGTTATTCAATAAAACTAAATAAACTATATTTATCCTGCGCGCGCGTTTTTTCCGTCCCTGTCACTCTCAGTAAATTTGACGTTAGAGTGAGCGCAATAGCTGCAAAATGCGGGCAGGCCCTTAAAAGGTCGCTCTTACTAGCTTTCTGACATACAACACTGCTGTTAAGATCGTTTTACATTCGAGATTGATGAGTCGCTTTAGGGGACGATTAGGGGAAACATTGGGATCACGTTACATCGAAAATATGGTTTTTGGCTTACAATGATGTCACTGTTTCATTAACATGCTTATTAGCTTCACCTGTATGTATGTATGTCGCGGGTGTTTAAACTCGATTGTGACCTAGTTAAACGGACCGATTTGATTTCAAAATTGCGCAATTATCGAGAATCAGAGACAATATAATAATTTCATAGATTCATTCGCTTATTCTGATTAGGGTCACCAGGATTAAATAATTTCAGATGATTCAGTACTAAAAAGAAGAAAAAAATAGTTTAAAAAAACTGATAACCACGCTTTGCTAGATAGATGAAAAATATGGCACAGAGCGCCCCACGTTATTTTCAGCTTAAATTGGGAATTAATATTTCACTTTTTAGTTAAAATTCTTCAAAAGAGTGTTTTTTCCATATTTTTTTAAACTTTATTTATTTTAAGTCTAATTAATTAATTATTTATTTATTTATTTATTATTGGGTAAATTAAACAGCACTTAATCTATTGACAAACATTTTTAAATATAACAATTTGTCGTGCCAATTATATGTTTCACAAATTTCATTTAATAAACTGAGCATTCATTTGTAACAGAAATATTTATGGACAAATCAAATATAGTTCTTTTATTAAAGTGTGTTTCTTGTTTGTGTTTGTGTGCACGTGTGTGTGTGTGTGTGTGTGTGTTTGTGTGTTTGTGAGCACGCGTGTGTGTGTGTGTTTATGTGTGTTAGGGCTTTAATGGGCATGAATTATTTGTATTGGACAATATTTTTTTATCAAGTAGTTTCCTTAAGTAACACCGTTTTAACCTTTTTTTATTTGTTCTCGCAAATTGGTTTTTAAATATATTTGTTAGTCGTGTTCTCCTCTTGGGGTCATTAAGTGTGATTTTACTGAGAAGGTCCGGGGAGTCAATGTTATTATGCAATATATCTTAAAACAATGCCATATCAGAAACAATACTTCGATTTTTAAGGCTGCCTAAATTAAACTTATCCTCTAGTTCAGCGTAGTTGTTATAATTAACGCGTTCTCGATAAGCTAACTTGCGTAAAAATCTACGTTGAATATCTTCTATCCTACAAATATATTTCTCATACAGAGTATATATATTATATATTTATACCACTACGACAAACCCAAAAGGAAAGGTAAGGCGCTTTGCATAGGCCGGGTTATTCCATTGCACCACGATTGATAGCGCAAAGAGAACCCTTTACTACCAACGAATACTGAGGGAATAAGGCTGCACTGGATATTTGTACTCAAAGTAAGAGGCTTCCTTTATTGATATACGGACTAAAATACTATTAGTATAATACTTATTAGTAAAATATTATGGCAGTTAATATTATGCATGAAAGTATGTGTGAAATCATGTATGTATGAAAGTGTATATGTATGCATGTTAGTATGTTCTACCGTAGAACCTAAACTACTGAACCGATTTTAATGAATGAGCTGTCTAATGACTTCACCTTACACTTTTTATAGGCTAAAAACGCCATATAAAACCAATAAAGATTCGAGTTTCCGAAAAACTTACATACATACACCCACGGCTATAAATCCCTAGAAGGGGTAGCCAGAGCTAAGGAATTAGTAATTCCTCAGCCATTTTTGGAAGTTGCGTGAGGAAAAGATTTTGAAATAAAGGGTTTTGTTGATAGGTTTCCAACCGCATCGCCCAAAAATCTCTTAAAAAGCCCCAATACCGTAAGTCACCTCTTACATACACCCACCGGAAGAATTGGGGTAGTGCTATTCTAAGCCGACGCTACACAGCAATCTAAGCCGACACTATACAGCAAACCAAAAACTTAAGTTAAGATATTTTTTTCGAATTTGGTACCAAAATGAAGTCCTTATGAAGCACAAGTTATTTAATATCAATAAATAATATATAAAATAAGGACGCAATTCTGATATGCACAGTTTCAATAATAGTTAAGGCAAACCCTTGGTACTGCTAGTATTTTGCCTGACATTCTACTAAACCACTTGTAATATTCAAAGTCGGTGTATAGTTTCCTGTATAACATAACATAACACATACTCACGCCTATAAATCCCTAGAAGGGGTAGCCAGAGCTAAGGTATTAGAAATTCCTCAGCCACTTTTGGAAAATTGAGTGGGGAAAGGATGGTAAAGTAAAGGTTGTTGGTGATGGGTCTCCAACCGCATCGCCCAAAAATCCCTTAAAAGACCCAATACCGTTAGTCGCCTTTTACGTACACCCATCGGTAGAAACGGGGTAGTGCTATTCTAAGTCGACACTACACGTATGTCATGTTATTTTAACATTATATGTCCATTCGTACTCCAGTTAAGACACACATCGTTCTGCCTATATTTTTGCTACTTAGTTCATTTCATTTTCTTGAGGTAAATTCTCTTTATATTTTTTTTAAAGTTCAATAAAAGTCTGTAGCCTGAACAATAAAAGAGTCTCTGTCTACTTCATTGACAATTAATAGCGTGACACGGACATACTATACATTGATTAAGTTAGCCCCCCACCATGTAAGACTTTTTTTATGGGATACTTACTCAACGATATTTTTAATACTAGCTTTTTGCCCCGCGACTTCGTCCGCGTGGACTTCATTTTATATATCGTTGAGTTACGATATATTTAATATTATATAATTCACAAATAAATAACACCCAAGACAAAGAAACAATCAATTATACTCATCATATAATATCATCATCATATAAGCCGTGCAGTGTCGGCTTAGAATAACACTACCCCATTTCTGCCCGTGGGTGATCGTAAGAGGCGACTAAGGGTACAGGGGCTTATTAAGTGATTTTTGGGCGATGTGGTTGGAGACCCGTCACCAAAAACATTTATTATTACCATATTTTCCCCAATCAACTTCCAAAAGTGGCTGAGGAATTTTTCATTCCAAAGCTCTGGCTACCCCGTTAAGAGATTTATAGCCGTGAGTATATGTATATATGTATATAAATGTTGCTTGCAGCGGGGATCGAATCCGCAATCTCCGGATTGAGAAGATAGACCTTTTCACTCGGCCACGGATGTCGTAAAATTTAATGTATGTAATTTAATGATGCTTGCACATGTGTGTGCAAATCATCTATAGAATCGCAGTGATAATTTTGGTATGAGTTGCCAAATGAGCCAAATTCTCCACATTTGCAGTATTCGCTTGCTTGCCATTAAGTAGCTCACTTGACGATAATGGCTACCAAATTAACCACAGCTGCTGCCTTCTTTGTGCCTAAGCTATTTGTAATTGTGTACGAAAGAATCCAAAACATCAACAGAAAATGAAAAACAGTGGGAATAGGGTGTTGAAATGTAAGAATTTTGGCGTTGAAGACTGTGGAAAAGACCAAGACCAAACGACAATAAGATGTACAAAACAACAACAGAAAGAAACGTACCCCCAAAAACGTATATAAGATGTAAAACTGTGAGGTATTGGTATTGAATTTGATGTAAAAGAATTTTAATTATCTTGAAGAATATTTTTCTTTTATACTAAGCATTATCTCAGTCCCATTATTCCATTTAATTTTTTATGTTTTATCATCGCAGTAGTTTTTATTTGAGCTTTTCAACGATTGAGATAGGTTTGAGTATACATACATACATACGTATACTCACGACTATAAATCCCTTAACGGGGTAGCCAGAGCTAGGGAATTAGAAATTCCTCAGCCACTTTTGGACGTTGCGTGGGGAAAAGATGGTAAATTAAAGGTTTTTGGTGATGTGTCTCCAACCGCCGTCGCCTCTTACGTACACCCACCGGAAGAAATGGGGTAGTGCTATTCTAAGCCGGCACTACACAGCAATGAATATAAAATCTCCATTTCTATGTTTATCGACGCCTTATATAAGCACATACGCTTTTAGTTTCCATTAATGTAGACATACTATAAACTTCAACAAATTTAACAGTAAACAAACTTCACAAACCTCTCACGTTTTCATAACTATCATCAATTTACTCAAAATCAAATATTAGCTCTTTTGTTCTTTATACTACGAGTTCCCGTTTGCTCCTTGCTCTTAAATAGGTTTATATATAATTAATTTAATATAAATAAAATCCTACACTATGTATAAAGATACATGCAGCGTGAAAACATTCATAATTATGATGAGATATAAAAGCATTTGCAATAAAAGGACCGCTGTATAAACTCACTATAGCGGGTTTTGTCCTTACTTTAAACCTTATTTCTTCTACATTAGCCTGATATTGAAAGTAGGTCATCGGACATAAAATTACACATAAAATATCTATTAAACACAACCTAAGCCGTTTTTACTTCGAGTATACCAACACTTTATATAGGGGTTGCCATAAAATATCCTTTTCCCGATGGAGTAACAAAAACAAAGGAGCGTGCCAACCGCTATAGTAACATAAAATCATGCAAAGTGTTATAAAAAACATTGTTATAGAATCTGTGTTTAAATTCAGATTTTTTTAAAGGTAACTGTTGGGTATATGATTACATAAATGACATATCGTTCACGCCGTATGTATTTTTGAAGGGGTGGCAGTGGTACTAATACTTTTAAACACCACGTGACTGAGACGAAACTCGATAGGTTGGCCGTGATTGTACTATGTGGCGATCGAATATTTCTTTCTACCTACCCCTACTAAATCTAATGGCGTGATTATATATGTATTTATGTGTCATATTGTTTTACTTTTTTCACAAGAGAGGAGATATTGCCATTAATCTGTGTTTTTGTTTTTTCGTTGTTTCGATTTCTTCTCTTTAATGATAACTGTCGTAATTTTAAATGATAGATTTATATTTTAACACAAATACAGCGTAATTTGGCAATTTTTTTTTAGTTGCTAGATATAAAACAGAAATAAATAAGCTTTGAATAACAAGACGATATAAAGATGTTCTTAACGATACATTTATACGTTGTAGAGCCACAGTGCGTCATCGTATGCTAAATCAATCAGAGTGGCAGAACGGATAAAAACCATTATTTTATTAAGCTCAAATCGACTGTGCCAGATTAATTCTTAAGATGTACTGTTGCATTGTAGAAGGTCTGGTCTCTTTAAAGACATAGTATAACATATAAATATTAATACATATAATATTTGCCGTGCAGTGTCCGCTCAGAATAACACTACGCCATTTCTATCCGTGGGTGATCGTAAGAGGCGACTAAGGGTATAGGGGCTTTTTAAGTGATTTTTGGGCGATGTGGTTGGAGACCCGTTACCGAAAACATTTTATTACCATCTTTTCCCAAATCAACTTTCAAAAGTGGCTGATGAATTTCTCATTGCAAAGCTCTGGCTACCCCGTTAAGGGATTTATAGCCGTGAGTATATGTATGTATGTATGTATAACATATTCTCACGGCTACGAATACCGAGAAGAAACAGCCAAAGCTTATGAAATTGTAATTTTTCAGCAACTTGTTGACCTTGAGTCGGAAACAATGTCAATCACTTAAATTGCCCCAAATCTCTAAGTCACATCTTACAAGGTAAAAAATGGGTTGGTTTTATTCAAAGTTATACTCCTTTTTAAATATATACATACATAAATTTACATATACTCACGGCTATAAACCCCTAGAAGGGTCAGCCTGAGTTTTAGAATAGGAAATCGTTAGTGTTTTTTTTGGAACTTGTGTGAGGAAAAGATTGTAAAATAAAGGTGATAGGTCTCCAGCCGTATCGCCCAAAAGTCACATAAAAAGACTACCTACTACTAAGGGTATTAGCCGCCGCATACCAAAAATGAAAGCCCACGGGAAGAAATGGGGTTGGCTTTTCTTAGCCAACTTAGTTATTATTAAAATAATTTCATTTTAATTTTAATATAAGTACACAATAGAAATAATGGGCAGGCATATTGTGAGTAACTATGTACACAACAGTTTCTTACCTATTACTAAGGTGGCCGTAGAATAATTATTTTCATACAGACTAAGTAAAAAAATTGCAATTTTCTTAAAGCTAATCATTTTCCAATAAACTAGCATGCGCAGAAATGGGTTAACTTTGTTGTTTAATAGGTTTTTTATTAGCTCTGTTTTATTGCCTATCGTGTTTAAATGATCGTAGTTTTCTATATGTTTTATGTGTTTCAATTCAAACATATTGTTCAATGCAGTGTAGTGTGCAATGTAGCTGTGTAGTGTCGGCTTAGAATAGCACTACCCCATTTCTTCCAGTGGGTGTACGTAAGAGGCGACTAACGGTATTGGGGCTTTTTAAGGGATTTTTGGGCGATGCGGTTGGAGACCCATCACCAACAACCTTAATTCTACCATCTTTTCCCCACTCAACTTCCAAAAGTGGAAGAAAAAAAATTAGAAATTTCTCAGCTCTGGCTACCCCTTTTAGGGATTTATAGCCGTGAGTATATGTATGTATGTATGTTCAATGCAGTTTAATACTTAGATCACATATATAAGGACCAATACTAATGCCATTAGTTCCTACAAGGGTAAGCATAGACTATCTTTTAAACAATTTGTTTGATCCTGCCGAACCTCTTCAGTTTCGTCTACATACACCAATATTTTCTTACTCAACTCAACTTAAACGTTTACGCCATATATCTCCGAACGAGTTGGCAGGGTTTTTAATACTTCTGAAACATATACCCATGGCTATACGTCCCTAGAAGGGATAGCCAGAGCTAAGGAATAAGAAATTCCTCAGCCACTTTTGAAAAGTTGAAAGAGGAAAAGATGGTAAAATAAAGGTTGTTGGTGATGGGTCCCCAACTGCATCGCCCAAAAATCCCTTTAAAGCCCCAATGCCGTTAGTTGCCTCTTACGCACACCCACCGGACGAAAGGGGGTAGTGCTATTTAACGCCGACACTACACGGCACTTCTGAAAATCACGTGATTACACTGTCCAAGCAAAACGTGGGCACTCTGAACATAAAGTGACAATGTCACGTGATTTCGAGAAGTTTAAATACCTCTGCCAACCCCTTCGGAGATATACGGCGTGAACGTTTGAGTTTTAGTCTTTGAACTTAAATTATATACAGAGTGAATTGTGTGAGGAATAAGTCCAAATTGTATTTCCTTTCTAAAACAAGAAACTTGCAATTTTCATTAAAATTGTAGCGAAATAATTGAAATTCTTAGACCAATACTGTGTTTGTATTATTTAAAGTCCTTTTCATTGCAAACTAACTAGCTTGTCGTGTTCAGTCCAAATAAATTACATTCGAGACAAATACCGCAATCTTAGTTAACTTATACTAGTAGTAGAAATGGTTAAAATAGACATCCTGTCTGTCTTACTACTTGTTGTCTACCTATTAAAGTCGTAGAGGGAGTTTTTATACATACATACATACATACACACATATACTCACGGCTATAAATCCCTTAACGGGGTAGCCAGAGCTTTGCGATGAGAAATTCCTCAGCCACTTTTGGAAGTTGATTGGGGAAAAGATGGTGATAATAAATGTTTTTGGTGACGGGTCTCCAACCACATCGCCCAAAAATCACTCTTAATCGCCTCTAACGATCACCTCAAGTAGAAATGGGGTAGTTTTATTCTAAGCCGACACTACACAGCAGTTTTTATGTGTAATAATATTAAATTATGTTTGAAAAGTTGGCCAGGACTGTACAATGTGCCAACCTATAGTCTCTGCCCTCTTCAATAGGAACTAATGGCGTGAAAATATCTATGAATGTACGCAGGATGTAGGATGTGTGCCGTTTAGTGCCGGTTTAGAATGTCACTACCTCTTTCTACCCACGGGTGTAGCAAGAGAAGACTAAGGGTCTATACTATATACATACATGCATACATATACTCACGGCTATAATTTCCTAGAAGGGGTAGCCAGAGCTAAGGAATTAAAAATTCCTCAGCCACTTTTGGATGTTGAGTGGGAAAAAGATGGTAATATAAAGGTTGTTGTTGATGAGTCTCCAACCGCATCGCCCAAAAATCCCTAAAAAGCCCCAATACCGTTAGTCGCCTCTTACGTACACCCACCGGAAGAAATGGGGTAGTGCTTTTCTATGCCGACACTACACAGCACTACTATATTTGTATACTATATTTTTATAGTGTACTATACTATATTTTTATTATTATATTCCAAAAATTGGCTAACCCTATGGCTATATGGCTTTTTAAGTGGTTTTTACCGTTTTATTGTTCTATACAGATGGAAACCCATCACCTAACTATATTTCTACCATCTTGTCCCCTATCAACTTACAAATGTGGCTGAGGAGTGTCCAGCTCTGAAGCTCTGGCTACCCCTTTTTGGGATTAATATATATTGGGTATAATATATGTATGTATTAATGTATGCAAAGGTTAGCCAATTTTTGGAAATTGAGACAATATAAATAGACTATGTGAAATGGGTTGTTGGCCATAGGCTTCCAATCTCATTGCACACCAATCACAGACAAAGCCCCTTGCTACTTTAAATTGTAAGAGACTGGGTACGCAAACACTATGAGTAAAAAAGCTTATAACAAATACTTTCTATAAATATGAAGAATAAAAGAGCATGTATGAAGAGATTGATGGATGTAAACGAAGCCAGAGAGGTTTGCCAGAATCGTACGAAGTGGCCATCGATAGTCTCTGTCAACCCTAATGGAAACAAATGGCGTGAGTGTATGTTTTATTTTTTTACTAGTGGATCGTCCCAGCTTCGCACGGGTAGCGTTGTTTTTTAAATATCTGAGGTTTCTTTCTTTAGTCACTGCCCAAGCATTGTGAAATTCAACGCAATGTTTTCAATTTATTAAATTTATAGCACTCCCTAAACAGTGTAGTTTGGTGATTTTTAATGCGCTTTAATGAACGGTTCAGTATTTCCGTTTAATAGCAAATTTTGAAATAAAACGCTATGAAGTATTTATAACAATCTAAAAAATAAATCATTACGTGTTGTAGGATGCACCTACTGGCGCCATCTAGTATGTTATATGTAAATTAGTAACGATTCGGTTTTGGTCACGGCCGCGATGCCTTATTTTATGTATAATTTCGGTGTTTCTCTACCGATTTCTATGATTCTTTTTTAATTGAATAGGTAATAATGTAACCTTATTTAAATTAGGGATGAGTGAGAGGTTTACAACCGTAAGAGTAAACAAATATATTCAGAATGTTCCGAACTGCTAAGCTATCAGGAATTACACGTGTTATTGTGAGTCAACCGTAAAAGATAGACATAAACTGTTGAGGATTTTTTTTAGATAATTTTATGAAGAATATTTCTGTCATACATGATTTCTATGTAAGTTTAACCATTAAGGCTGCACACGCGACGGAAGCTTAAAAAATGTAATAATTTCTCCCGTTTTCCCAAAATTGCCCGAAATTCCCCTTTACTACTCTGCTGGAAAGTATACAAAAACCTGCCCAGGAGTATGGAGAATAATTGGACCAATTTTCGTTAAAATCCGTCAAGTAGTTTTTGTTTCCATAAGGAACATACAAACCGACAGACAGACAGACAGACAGACAGACAGACAGACAAAAATTTTACTGATTGCATTTTTGGCATCAGTATCGATCCCTAATCACCACCTGATAGTTATTTTGAAAATATATTTCATGTACAGAATTGACCTCTCTACAGATTTATTATAAGTATAGATGTTTCTTTATAAAGAAATCAAAATTTTGCGCATTTTATTCAAAAATGTAATCACAAGTTTTTCTATTGAAATTAGGGAAATATGCAAAAAGAGTAAATTAACTATGACAACTGTTTAAGCAGCTACATGTATTTTAAGAAATATTGAAAACTTAATTTAATTTTCAAGCACAAGTTACAAACAAAGAGCGGTATACAGACTATTTGGGACTGTAATTTTATATTATAAGTTGGCGCCATGTGGCTTTGGAAATTCTCTACTGCATTTCTGACTGCGATTTGGCATAATAACTTGGAAATGTTTGACCATTTTGAGTTTAAAATATCAGAAATGCAGTGAACTTTAGTCGTAAATTTGGATCCTCATATGTTTTCGGATTATTGAAAATTACATTGTATTAGGTAAAATAACTAAGTTTGAGGTTTTTTTTATGATAAAACGTTACAATTGAAAACTTATAGAAATAAATTAGCTACGGTTTTCGTTACAATGAACAAACAGTGACTTCGTGGCAGCCTATTCTATGTAGAACAGGCTACTAAGAAGAAAGGAAGAAATTGGGTAATATTACGAGTACTAATCAATTTAGGTGCCGTGTAGTGTCGGCATAGAATAACACTACCCCATTTCTTCCGATGGGTGTACGTAAGAGGCGACTAACGGTATTGGGGCTTTTAAGGGATTTTTGGGCGATGCGGTTGGAGACCCATCGCCAAAAACCTTTATTTCACCATCTTTTCCCCACGCAACTTCCAAAAGTGGCTGAGGAATTTCTGATTCCCTAGCTCTGGTTACCCCTTCAAGGGATTCATAGCCGTGAGTATATGTATGTATGTATGTAATCAATTTAGAAAACTTTTTGACACCAGCGGGTCTCGTACCTGTGACATCCGGGTGTACGCCCCGGTCGCTCTGCCAACTGAGCTATGGTCCCAAGCAACCACTGATATGAAATTTGTCTTTCCTTATTTCTTAACACCTTGCTGGTTTCAGAACTCTCTACCTCTAAATTTTTACTAATTGATTAGAAATAAATCCCGACATAAGGTTTCACGCACAAAATAGTCTTATTAATTTTATGAGTAGACAAAACGGACACCAAAAAAACGAGCTTTCCTTGAATTCATTCGTTGAATATATATATCGTAAGTTGTTATACGTTAGGGTTTTACTTATACTGAAATATCGGTTCCTTGATGATTGGAATCAGAGTCTAATAATATTGAAAGGTATCTCATATACAATTTTGGAGGTAAAAGGTTTTTTAATAAGGCATGTATGGATTAGGGGCTTTAATATTCAAGATTAAAGGATGTTGCGTAGAATTGTGTCGTATCGTATAACATGCTCAAATTATTGAGATCCAATAAGGGTATAGTTGTTAAACTTGGATAAATTATTTAGTTGAAAAAATCTTAATATTCCAATATCGTTGGCGCGAAAAATATATCGTCCTTATTTGCCAAAAAAATATATTTAGTCGTATATTACAATAAATTAATGTAATTACATATTATAGTAATTTATGCAGAGTTTGAATTATATAAAATTTTAATACTCGGTTTGTCTACGTTCCAAATATATATATTTAAATAAATATCAGTGGTGGATGACTCATGATAATGAATATGAATTTACATGACATCAGGTAGATCTCATGGTAAAAATTGCCCCTATCTCATCTAATTTGTTGTTCTAGGTATACATGCCGATCAAAAAGTTTGAGTGTAAGTATCACAACCTTATATACAAACATGAACAATTAAAAACGACGTGATAGCTCAATGGGTAGAACACCGGTTAACGTGCAAGCGACTAGTGTTCAAATCCCGGGTCGGGCCTACACCAATTTGTCTTTTCTAAAGACATATGTGTGGTCAATTTATCATGGTTGTTAACAGTGAGGGAAAACATCGTGAGAAAACCCACATGACTGAGTTGTACTTAGTCATGTGACAGTGTATTCGTACAAAACGGCGATAGGCCTGCCCCTTATCACGTGAGTACACTGTCCATGCAAAACGTGGGTACTCTGAACACCAGGTTACAAAGTCACCTCTGCCAACCCCTTCGGAGATATTCGGCGTGAACGTGTATGTTATGTTATGAACAATTAAATGACCAATACTTTACCAATGCGAAAGGTTTTGTTAGTAAAGAACGGTCGCATAAGACGTTTGAAAACTAAAACGAAAACGTTGTTACGAAGGCGAAAGTTCGAAGAAGAAAGATAAAAAGAGCATATATGAGAAGAATGATGAATATAACAGAAGCAAGAGAGATTTGTCAGGATTGTACAAAGTGGCGATCTATAGTATATATATATAGTCTCTACCTATCACAATGGGAACAACGTGCGTGAGTAAAAGTAATAAAGTAAATTACCAATAACCTAAAAACGCGAATACTCTTCGTTAGACATACATACTCACGGCTATTAATCTCTAGGAGGGGTAGCCAGAGCAAAGGAATTAGAAATTCCTCAACCACTTTTGGAAAGTTATGTGGGGAAAAGATGTTTAAATAAAGGTTTTTGGTGATGCGTCTCCAACCGCATCGCACAAAAACCCTTAAAAGCCTTAATACCGTTAGTCGCCTTTCACGTACACCCGCCGAAAGAAATGGGGTAGTGCTATTCTAAGCCGACACTACACATCTCTTTGTCACTGCACTTAAAACCGCAAATTAAAGTAGTTTCAACACTTAAACTAAATCGCATTGTAACTGGCTAACTATTATTCAAGCAGTATCAGATATACGGTCTCATCGAAGCACTCTTAATTACTCCTAGTGCATTTGGCAGACATTAACGACTATTACCTAATGGTTTAAATCTTAGCAGGATATAAAAGACATATTATATCCCATTAAAATAAGCTAAGTAGTAAAAAATAACATACATATACTCATGGCCATAAATCCCAAAAAAGGCTAGCCTTAGAGCTAAAAACTCCTCAGCCACATTTGGAAGTTGATAGGGGAGAAGATGGTAGAAGTAAAGTTGCATTGGTGATGGGTTTCCAACCGCATTGCCCAAAAACCACTTAAAAAGCCCCATACCCTTAGAAGCCTCTTATGACACCCGTGGGTAGAAAGGGATAGTGATAGTCTTAAAGTCGGCACTACACGCCAATAAAATAAAAATAAAATAAGCTAATTAGTAAAAGACAACCTAGAAATTCAAACTTGTCAAAAATTCAAACTGAATAAAAAAATATTCTTTTTGTATCAAAAATGCAATCCCAATTTATTTTCCCAGTCCGCAATTTTTATCTTCACCTAGACATGTTTATGAAAACAAATAGTGGCTTAACTGTCAGGAAAGCGTTTGTGAATGGCATAAATAAAACAAAACCGTTGCCCCGATGATGACGTTAATAAAAACTCAATGCGTTGGCGGAAATTTTTATTTGGCGCCTATTTTTTGCATACTGTCATACGTATTTGATTAAACGTTTTAAAAGCCTATTTGGATGTGTTTCTTTGTTTGGTTTCTGCAATGTCACAATATTATCTGTTTTTTTTAATTAAGCATTTTGATCTTGACTTGCATCTATTATTTTTTCATTGAAGGCTAAACTAAACTTTCGACACAGGCGGGAATCGAACCCGCGACCTCGGGTATACGCCCCCGTCGCTTTGCCAATTGAGCTACCGTGTCAATGGCGGCCAGTGCGAAATTCTTCCTTTATTTCTTTTACACGTTTTAGTAGTGTTTGCGTTTCCTACCTCCGATTTTTTTACTAATTCGGAAGGCCACTTTATTTATTCTTTATTTATTAGTAATAATCCCCACATGAGGTTTTCATGAACAAAAAAAGAATTAAAATATTGATTTTCTTTTTACTTTGTAAGTGACCGATAAGATGTAACATACATATACTCACGGCTATAAATCCCTAGAAGGGGTAGCCAGAGCTAAGGAATCAGGAATTCTTAAGGCACTTTTGGAAAGTTTAGTGGGGAAAAGATGGTACAATAAAGGTTGTTGGTGATGGGTCTCCAACCGCATCGCCCAAAAATCCCTTAAAAGCCCCAATACTCGCCTCTTACGTACACCCAACGGCAGATATGAGGAGTGCTATTCTAAGCCGACACTACACAGCAGCATTAGACGGAGCTTTTACAAAATCAAGCTATCTAGCTAAGCTATTAAGCGATTGAAACAAAAGTGCCATTAAATATCATATTATACCATAAAACACTTAGTAAAAAACAACGTGATAGCTCAATGGGTAGAACACCGGTTATCGTGCAAACGACTTGTGTTCAAATCTCGGGTCGGGCCTACACCAATTTGTCTTTTTAAAGACATATGTGTGGTAAATTTATCACGGTTGTTAACGGTAAGGGAAAACATCGTGAGGAAACCCACATGGCTGAGTTGTACCTAGTCATGTGACAGTGTATTCGTTTAGAACGGTGATAGGCCTGCCCCCTATCACTTGTGTACACTGTCCATGCAAAACGTGGGTACTCTGAACACCAGGTGACAAAATCACGTGATGTTCAGAAGTATTAGTAACTCTGCCAACCCCTTCAGGGATATTCGGCGTGAAAGTTTATGTTTATGTAAAAAACTCCAGACCAAGTTTGCAGAGCACCTATTTTAATCAATATTATATTTAAGCTTAGCCTACAAAAATACTTGAAAAAAAAATCTTGGAAGTTAAGTCGGTGAAAAGATTGTAAATTAAATGTTTTTGTTGATGGGTCTCCAACTGAATCGCCCAAAAACCACTTAAAAGGCCACGATAACCTGAGTCGCCTCTTACGATCACACATGGGTTAGAAATGGGGGAGTACTATTCTAAGCCGATACTTTACCGTTTTAAAATGTTCGCCTTTTTATGACTAGTCCAAAGTTTGTATATAATATAAGTTTATGCCACAAACTCCTTCCAACTACTTACTACTCTGCTGTACTGTAGATAGTATGCTGTATAATTTCTTTTGTCGAGGAGAGAGCTTTCAAAAGTCATTGTGGTACTTAGGGGCAGTTAAAGTTTTATTTGGTGAATCGATTTGTAACTCATTACTAGTTTAACTACGAATTAAAATCATAATATTACTAATAAATGAAGAATAAATAAGGGAAAGAAAAATTTCGACACAGGCGGGATTCGAACCCGCGACCTCGGATATGCGCCCCCGTCGCTCTTGCCAATTGAGCTACCGTGTCAATGGCTGCCAGCGCGAAATTCTTCTATTCTTTATTTATTTTACACGTTTTAGTAGTGTTTGCGTTTCCTATCTCCGAATTTTTTACTAATTCGGAAGGCCACTTGTCTATCTTTTCAGAAAAGTCGTTATTTATTCTTTATTTATTAGTAATACCTCCCACATGAGGTTTTCATGAAAAAACATGATTTAAATCATAATATTGTTGTCTATTTGCATACATAGAAACATATACTCACGGTCATAAATCCTAAATAGGGGAAGCCAGAGTATCAGAGTATAACTCCAACCGCATCGCACTAGGTCGCTCTTGCTACACCCATGGGAAAAATGGGGTAGTGATATTTCAGACGGTAATATTTTCTATATAATATAGTAATAACATGTTACAGTAGTACCGTGTAGTGTCACCTTAGAATAGCACTACCCCATTTTTACCCGTGGGTGATCGTAAGAGGCGACTAAGGGTATAGGAGCTTTTTAAGTGATTTTTGGGCGATGTGGTTGGAGACCCATCACCAAAAACGTTTATTATTATCATCTTTTTCACAATCAACTTCCAAAAGGGATTTATAGCCGTGAGTATATGTATGTATGTATGTAATAACAAGTTCTTGTCTGTAATATTTGTTCCCCATTTTGTTTCTGAGAAGAATGTATTTTTGTTAAAATACATGCTTGACAATGGAACCAAATATTTTTTCAAGGAAATGATACTAGAAAGCTTTTAGACTTGGCTTCAAATATTTTGCGACACAAATCATTTCACTAGACTTTCAGGAGAAAAAAGCATTTTTGTACTTGTTTGTTTTTAATTTCAAGTTGTGTGCAGACTTGATGACACAGAGTATACAGTGCTTAAAATTACCAAATATTTTTTTATGTCACATAACATATTTCTTAATACACCGAAGTATGAAGAATAAAAGAGCATGTATGAGAATATTGAAGAATGTAAACGAAGCTAGAGAGGTTTGCCAGGATTGTGAAAATGGCGATCGATATTGTCTGCCTAATGGTGTGAGTATATTATGTATGTATGTTTTTTTTTTAATAATATTTGTTGATAACCTAGTTCCATAAGTGCGCAGGTCCTGCCTTTAGAAGATTTAGTAGATGTATTATCGTGTTATTTTTCATATATCTATGGTTTATTCGATCATAGAATTAAATTTTGCACTATGTATAATTGATAAATTATAAGCCTTTTGTGTCCAACAGCTCTGGGCAAAGGCTTCTCTTCCCTTCTTCCACTCCAAGCGGTCTTGAGCGGTCTCCCACAAGTTCTTGTCTCAGAGATTTTATTCGTCGCTCTGTTTTTTCTTGGTCGGCCACGCCCATGACATGGCTCTTTTGGCCCATCGGTCCGGGTGCATCCGATTAACGTGGCCGGTCCCACTTGAGTATAGGTGTATAGGCTATGTAATTTAATTTGGCTGTATTTGTTAAGAAAGTCTGTAGGCGAAATATTTCATTAAAAAATAAGTTGCTTAATCACGGATATTTATGAAATTGCAACAAATATACAAACTAATCTTTTCTCTATATAACATAACATAACAAAACGTTCACGCCGAATATCCCCGAAGGGGTTGGCAGAGGTACTAATACTTCTGAACATCACGTGACTTTGTCACGAGGTGTTCAGAGTACCCACGTTTTGCATGGACAGTGTACTCACGTGATAGGGGGCAGGCCTATCGCCGTTTTGTACGAATACACTGTCACATGACTAAGTATAACTCAGCCATGTGGGTTTCCTCACGATGTTTTCCCTCACCGTTAACAACCATGATAAATTAACCACACATATTATTATGTCTTTAGAAAAGACAAATTGGTGTAAGCCCGACCCAGGATTTGAACACTAGTCGTTTGCACGATAACCGAGTGTTCTACCCACTGGGCTATCACGGCTGCTCTCTTTCTCTCTTAGTGTAAGCATAAATCTAATTAAACTTTTAATAATTTGATATAATTATTATTAGGTATATAAATGAAGCACCTTACAACTAACTTTAAACTAAACAAAACATAAATGACTCAACTCAAACTCATACCTACACCCAAAATCACCCTGAAAGGGTTGGCATAAAGAGAAAAAACATTTATATCAAAATAAAAAGAAAAGTTTTTTGCTTTTTTAACGTCACAAATAACTTACGTATATGCTTAGATACTAATACTTCTGCACTTCATGTGCAATTTACAACTGGTTTTTAGAGTAACCGAAATTGGTTAGGATAGTATACTTACTGATAGGGGGCAGGCAAGTACAACTTAGCCATGTGGGTTTCTTCACTATGTTATCCCTCACCTTGAATTACCGTGCCCGGACCTGAGATTTCAGCCCTCATCGTCTGCACGATAGACTTGATTCTATCAACTGAGCTATCACGCCTGTCATATATTTATAATATTTTTTACACACATCTTTCACACTAGAACTGCTTTTTGAAATAAAATAAATTAACCAAACAGCACCAGCACACACCTCAATTTTATTCATCTGTATGTTTAGACTATTCAAATACGCATACGGAACCAAACATTATGTTAATTAAATCACCGAGACATTTATGTTACACAATAAATCAATGGTGCCTCAATGTTCAAAGAAGGGTTATTGAATTTATTACTTTCCTAAAAGGGTGCTATTGAATTACCTCACTTCAGAGTGGCAGCATTCCCGTTGACTGTCACGATCTATAACAATTCCTTGATTTATTTCCTTTGTTAAATGAAAGGAGGATTGTGGTTGAAATAAAGTACTATTCAGAGATGCGATTTATTTGAAATACTTCTATTTAAAATGCAAGTACAAAATGCAAAACACCTATTTTGTGTTTGGCATTTAAATGCCTTTTAGTAAGAAACATTTTTTATTTTATTTGAAATACCTTTCGATATGTATTTTGTATTTTTAATATTCATTTCAAAATGCAAAATACTTTATAACTAAGTTTAGCCAATATTAATAGTCAAACGAAATGAAATGAACGAATGACGCTTATAATGCCGCTGAGGGTGCGTTCGGTTGTTCGCGTCATCAACAAACGTTATTCCACGCGCTCAGAGTGCTCACGCTAGGAGCATTCCACCGTCACGTACAGACAAACCGTACTCAATTTTTGACCTTAATAATGATATATTTATTTAATGACTCTTTCAAAGTAGTTGGAATGTATTATATCTGTTGAAAACCCTATCAACCTTTGACCCGTACGAAAAAAAAAATACAGTGAAATTCATTAATTATGTCATAAAACAAAATCAAAGTGCCGTCACGTACGGACAGCCAAAGTCAACCAAGGTGCTTGATGGATGACGAGAAGTTAATTTTTCAGCGGATCTATAAAGCTAGGTGCAAAGTTGTCTATGAAAGAAATAAAGGTTAATAAATAAACTAGACAGAGAAATAATAAAAACATAAGAAAAGAACATAATTTAATGTTTTTTGACATGAATTCCTCATGTGGGGATTATTACTCATAAATAAAAGAGGTTATTAAAGGAAAGACCTTCGGGGGGTATACCCGAAGGTCGCGGGTTCGAACCCCGCCAGTGTCGAAATTTTTCTTTCCTTTAATAACATCTTTTATTTATGAATAAGAAAAGAACGTTTTGATTTTTTTATAAATTATATTGTTGTGTCACGTACAGACACCTTGCGTCACGTGTGAAATTTTGTACGAAATAGTCAATACAAAATCATCATTTTTACCTCAGACTTGCAGTGTTGCTTGCATTTTACAATTTTTCCGTCTATTTCAATGCAGTGAATGTTAAAAATTCCTGTAACCGCTTTAGTATTATCGTAGTAGTTGCAGTTTTAACCCTTTTCGGATATTTCCGTGGATGGGACATAAAATAATATAAAAAAAATATTTCGCGGTGATTTTGGCAATGCTGTGAGTGATTTGTAGACGGCCTTAGCCAATATCTGTTAAATTTTGTATGGAGAAGCTATATTTCCTAAAAATGAGAAACTTCCGTCAACGTTAGAATTATGAGCCCGTTTTTTAGTTCGTGAAAGTCTGTTTTTCTCTCAGTTTTCTCGTTTTTCTGCTTCTAGATCATGTTCTGATGACTGCTGCTGTTTATTTTTTTGTAGATTTCGAAATTCATTTTGTGTCATTAGCGGTATAGTTTAAATCCTCAGTCTTTCTTCTCTCACAAAATTTTCTCATAGGACTCGCGCTTGTTGATCGCGGTTTATCAGACATAATGTCGCAAATAGTTGTTCTTGTAGCAATAAAAGTAAAAACATTTGATAATATCCCAACAGTTGCTAAGAAAGTGCGATTTTTGTGACTTGACAAATTCGCGTCACGTACAGACATCCAATCCCTGTGCACTATAAGAGTAAGTAAAAATGTTACTATAAATCTTTTGGAATAAAATCATTGGAAGCACCAAGTTAGCTTTATTAATTAAAATATTATTTGCTTGAAAACATCGCTGTACTTATAAACTTAGTACATATCAAATAAGTGTCACGTACAGACACTCAAACTTGCCTAATTTTGGAGTCCAATTACAAGAGATAGTTTAAATTCATGACAAAAGCTAGAATTTGGCATTAATCTACACCGTCTCACTTGTTAGAAACACGAAACAGATTTTCCGTATCTTTTAACAGTTGACTGCAACAACTTAGTGAAGTTGGCGATCAAATTCGTAATTATCAGAGTATTTTTCTCACGTCGTTTAAAGGAGGGTAGTTAATTATCTAGCAATCGCCGTTTATAAATGTGTTTTGATTATGAAAGTTAAGAGTGTACTGTTTCAAAAAATATATACTAACATATAAAAATTTGAAGTTGGTATCTCATCAAAAACTTCCGTATTTTCGTGGAATGCTCCGCTAGCGAGCATGGGCACTGTCAGCGCAAACTTAAAGTGACATTTGACAGCTACTTCGAATTACCCGCGCCTGTTCGATTGCCGCCAAATTACTTAGTTTGACATTTGGGACTCTGAGCGTGCTAAAAGTAGTCCCTAAAGATAGAGTCCGGTACATCGACGCCATAACTTGTATTAAATAAAGAAAATTGATGTTTAGACTATTTAGTCTTTCCTTTTCTTTTCGTTAGTCTAGTTTTTTACATTATTTTAAGTGAGTATTATTATTACACAGACCTGCAAATTTTAACTTTTAAATTTTTACTTGGTTTTTTTCTATCACCCTCAGTTTTTTGAAAAATCCCTACTTTGTAAAATTGAAAAAAAACACGACTTTATTTGAGTATTTATTTTTTATTACAATTAAGAAACAATTACATGACTTTAAAACATTAAAAATATATTTGGGGGACAATAAAAAAATAAATAAAAATATCAAATACTTTTGTGGTATCTTGCTTTTTTTTCACTGAAGCTCCGATTGTGAGATTTTCGCTTGAAATTGCGACTTGCATCATCTCGCTTTAACAGCCAACAATAGTCTGCCGTCATTGTTTTATTCCACTTTCCCTGATAGCGACGTTCCATCTCCTTCAAATCCTGGTGAAATCTTTCGCCTTGCTCTTCACTTACAGCTCCCAAGTTATCAGGAAAGTAGTTCAAATGTGAATTAAGGAAATGAAGTTTAATGCTCATCGAACATCGAATTTTTCCGTAATTTTCAATCATTTTCTCCACAATTTCTTCATAATTTGGGCTTTTGTGGTTTCCTAGGAAATGTCTTGAGATCAAAGGTATTGTTCTTTCCTTTTGACCACTTTCGAAGTTCACGAACGCACGTCGTACAAACTTTATGTGGGACCCACTGTCTGTCTTGATTGGCAATTGTTAGGCCAAAATACATATTGTAAACATTACTTATGAATTCAGTAATGTTATGCTGCTGTTTTCTCAGCATAAACTGCCCACAAATGTAGCAAAAATTGTCCGGAGAGTTTAAACACTTTCGCGATGACATTTTTCAAGTGAGCGTTATGAATTGCACAGAAGTACTGATTTGTAGAAAAAATGATATTGCTATTTATACAAAAAATATATCATCTACCTTCATTAACTCATTTCTAACGATTTAAGTGAATTTTTATAAAAAAAAACATTAAGCCTACTAGAAACGAGGTATTTAGCAAATGACTCAAAAATCCTATTTTTTTTTATAATAAAGGTATGTCACTTAGTTAATTAAGTTTTATTTAACTAATTTTATATTTATTAGAACTCATTAATTAGTGTCTAATGCATTCAGTGCATTTTTTGTTTAATTCGAATCGATTTAAATAAAATATTATTTAAAAACTAGGAAGGCCTAGGTAATTTTGGAAAAATTAAACGATGCTAAATAACTAAAAAACCTGACGTGATGGAATTTTTTAAATATTTTTCCTGTAATCAGCGCCCCAAAATCTATCCAAAATCAGTCATCAAAACTGAAAGGGGAAAACCATTGCAGACCTGTGATTAATAACAACAGAATTTATTGATACGCATACTGATAAATATAATAAATATCAATATCATTCAATTTGGTCAAAAAGTATTTTATTTTGAAAAAGTATTTTGGAAATACCTATTTTGCATTTAGCATTTGAAATACAAAACGTAAAACTATTTGGTATTTTGCATTTGAAATAGGAAATTTGAAAAGTATTTTGCATTTTGTATTTAAATGCTTTTTTAAACCTATTTTGTACATCTCTGGTACTATTATTCTTTAGTATAATGGTCGCTGCGCTTGGCTAAAGATGCAGGGGATTTGAGTTTGAGTCCCGGAAGATACGGTATCAAATTGTTTTTTTAAGATACTATTTTTTAAATAATAATATTTTTTTAACTCTATTCTAAGAATTACGATATCTATGATATTATATGCTTTATCCTGACATTCAGCTGAAATGTACTGTCTTTTTTTACTCATTAAATCGTTTTACGAGAATCTCCCTTAATTTTATATTTTCTTTAATTACCTTTAAATTAACTCATCCAAATATTATTGGGTATATCTCAAGGGTTTACGTGTTCTCATGATCAATATGAAATGAAAATAATTTTGCTGCATGAATCATTTTTGTTGTTTGAAATAAATCACATAAATCATCAATGAAAACTTCAACTGTCTAACAACAACGATAATTTAGACACAGCCTACTGGCAGACGAATAGTTGGTTAGGCAGGCAACAAAGCCTTAGTAATAAGCTCCCGTTTTACTTTTTTGGTACGGAGCGCTACGAGTATATACGACAGTTAATGCTTACCGCTTTCACTGAAGTCTGTGCTTTTAAAAACAAATCGTTTATTTACAAGAACAGTAACTAGAAAAGAGTATTTATCAAGATGTTAAGTAGTTATTATGTACTTTGCCTGCTCTGCCATGAGGCGTGTAAATATTTGAATCATTAGGCTAGAAATTTGTATGTTATATTGATCTAAATAAAAAAAAACCGGCCAAGGGCGAGTCGGATCGCGCACTAAGGGTTCCGTACTATCATATATATAGAAAATCCCGTTTGTGTGAAAATCATGGGAGCCAAATTAGGTAAGTAATTTGATTTATGACGTTTAAAATAGAACTACGGGCTAGATCTCATTCAAACCAATTTTCGTTAGTGGTTTGTATAGTAACATATCATATTTTTTTTTCAGTTTTATCATGCCCATATTTTAGAAGTTACGGGGGGGGGGACACACATTTTACCACTTTGAAAAAGTCTCGCGCAAACTATTCAGTTTTGAAAAAAATGATATAAGAAACCTCAAAATCATTTTCAAATACCTTTTGATAAATACCCCACACGTATAGGTTTGATGAAAAAAAAAAATTTTGAGTTTCAGTTCTATGTATGGGGAACCCTAAAAATTTTGGTTTTTTTTTTTCAGATTTTATTTTAAAATCTTAATGCGGTTTACAGAATACATCTACGCACCAATTTTCTATAACGTAGTTCTTATAGTTTCGGAATAAACTGGCTGTGACATACGGACGGACGGACGGACAGACGGACAGACATGACGAATCTATAAGGGTCCCGTTTTTGCCATTTGGCTACGGAACCCTAAAAAAATAACTACCTAATTGTACAAAATAAAAAATAACATACACTAGAAAAAAAAACACAAGTACCACTAATAAAAAATAAAAATGTTACAAATTGTCTCTCACGAAATATATACCTACAAAATATTTAATATATATAATTTTATATAGATACCTACTAAGCTCTATAAAGCAACTAACATGCATACATACATATACTCACGCCATAAGTTCCCGTTGGGGTGGGCAGAAACTATCGATAGCCATTTTGTACGATCCTGACAAACCTCTCTAGCTTCGTTTACAACCATCAAACTTCTCATAAATGCTCTTTTATTCTTTATACTTCGGACACCTGCCTTTCTGAGCAAACTCGCTATTTGGTCCAAATGTGTATTCCGTGGTCGTCTTACATACATACATACATAGATATACTCACGGCTATAAATCCCTAGAAGGGGTAGCCAGAGCTAAGGAAAAAAAAATCCTCAGCCACTTTTAGAAGTTGAGTGGGGAAAAGATGGTAACATAAAGGTTGTTGGTAATGGGTCTCCAACCGCATCGCCCAAAAATCCCTTAAAAGGCCCAAGACCTTTAGTCGCCTCTTACTTACACCCACCGGCAGAAATGGGGTAGTGCTATTCTAAGCCTACTATACACTATTATACAATTATACAATACACTACACAGTATTATACAATTGTAATCGTCTTACACTAACATAACCATTCACATTGGCTCTGTAAACCTCTTTCACCAATTTATCATCCATCCTCTCTATGTGCCCAAACCATCTTAACATTCCTTTTTCTATCTTCATCAAACCAGTAACACCCAAATAAATCCCCCTATTTGTATAGGTACAAAACAATGTCATATTTTCAAATCAGTAAAGACAGCGGTACAAAAACGACTTCGGTTTTACTAACTATAGCTTTTTTCTAACGATAGCTTCAAAAGCTTTTAGAATTGATTGTGAAATACAACCAACCCAATTCATGGAGCTCTCAAAGAAATCCACGACATCCTTTCACTGAATCGATTTGATATTCTACTATGTCATTTTTATTGGATACATTTAGTTCATAAGGGACTTAAATAAATAGAGCGGAAACCAAACGTAGTTCTACGAAAACTGATCAATAAATTTCGCTAAAAACTAATTGTAAAAATACGTTGTCGCTACACCCGATTGGTTGATTCAATGTACTCACATTTGCTGGTCATTCATTTGTTTCGCTTAAGTTAGTGGAAATACATTAAACTACTCACGGATATTGAAATACTTCGTTTTTCTCTATTCAGCTCAGTTTTCTGTATAGTGTCGGCTTAGAATAGCACTACCCCATTTCTTCCGGTGGGTGTACGTAAGAGGCGACTAACGGTATTGGGGCTATTAAGGCATTTTTTGGGCGATGAGGTTGGGGACTCACCAACAACCATTATTTTACCATCTTTTCCCCACTCAACTTTACAAAAGTGGCTGTGGAACTTCTAGTTCCTTAGCTTTAGCTACCCCTTCTAGGGATTTCCAGCCGTGAGTATATGTATATATGTATATTCATTACCAATTATAATAATAATTTTATGAATTAAGTTACTATACATTAAAATTAGAACCATCACAGCTAATTATTTAACAAATAATTTCCCTATTTTGAAAATACAGTAGTCTCAATATTTCATTGGTGTGAAAAAGGTTGGTCGTCTAATAAAATACCGAATAAAATGAGAATTTTGCGGGAAAATAATAAGAAAAGTTCGCATTGTACGGAAAAACTTTTAATAATATTACGGCCAATGAGATGAGAATACAAAACACTTACTTTTTTGCGCAATATTTTTAACATAACATAACATAAACGTTCACTCCGAATATCCCCGAAAGGGTTGGCAGAGGTACTAATACTTCTGAACATCACGTGACTTTGTCACCTGGTGTTCAGAGTACCCACGTTTTGCATGGACAGTGTACTCACGTGATAGGGGGCAGGCCTATCGCCGTTTTGTACGAATACACTGTCACATGACTAAGTACAACTCAGCCATGTGGGTTTCCTCACGATGTTTTCCCTCACCGTTAACAACCATGATAAATTAACCACACATATGTCTTTAGAAAAGACAAATTGGTGTAGGCCCGACCCAGGATTTGAACACTAGTCGTTTGCACGATAAGCGAGTGTTCTACCCACTGGGCTATCACGGTTGCAATATTTTTAACTGGTCCTTAATACCACGTTTGATGACATCCGTGGCCGAGTGGATAAGGGACTAGCTTTTCAGTCTGGGGGTTGCGGTTTTGATCCCCGCTGAGATAAACATTTACGTGGTGAGAATAAATGATTGTTTCTTAGTCTTGGGTATTATTTATATGTGTATTATATAATATTAAATATATTGTTGAGTTAGGATCCCATAATACAAGTTTTACTCAGTTTGGGGCTAACTTGATCTGTGGATAATATGTCCGTAGATTTATTATTATTATTTGACTGGGAAAAGATATCTTTAAAAGCCAAATAAAACATAAATATATAATTGTAATATAATCTCTTCCCGTGTGTGGAATAGATTATCGGTTTTTGATATTTTTATAGCATACTTCATACGATCCTGACAAATCTCATTTGCTTACTTGACATACCTAGTACAACAAACCACAATGTTTTCCCTCACCGGTGACAACCATCATAAATTAACCACACATATAACTTTAGTGCTTTTTCTTTGCCGTGTAGTGTCGGCTCCGAATATCACTACCCCGTTTCTACCGATAGGTGTAAGTAAAAGGCGACTAACGGTATTGGGGTTTTTAATGGATTTTTAGGGTATGCGGTTGGAGACCCATCACCAACAACCTTTATTTTTACCATCTTTTCCCCACTCACATTTCCAAAAGTGCCTTGTTGCCGTGAATATATATGTATGCATGTATGTATATAACTTTAGAAAAGTTCTATAGATTTACAAAAACTATACCTGTCACAATGTTCTCTACTCAAGCTTACCCCGACCCGATTCCATTCCAATGAGTATATTGTATAACTCCTGTACAAACTTCGGAGATGAATGTCATGAGAAATGGAAGTTGATACTGAACGTGTTCGCTCCCAAAGCACATGGCAGTTCTTATACGATTCCCAATAGATATAAGTGGTTTTTGAATTTCACAAGTGCCTGACTTGCTCGGTTTTGCGAAAGTGCTATAGTACAACCAACATGTTTTTGTACGAAGTCTCTAAAACTAAAGCATACAATGAAAAGTTTACCATTGCATTACGTTGCTTTTTTTCATCAGTTATTATAAGTACATACATACATAAATTCACGCTATTAGTTCCCATTAAGGTAGGCAGATCCTATCGATTGATCCATTTTGTACGATCCTGGCAAACTTTGAGTTGAGAAGAATAAAAGAGCATGTATGAAAGATTTGATTTTTCAATTCAATACGAGATAATCATATGGTTGTGTTTTTACACCGGTCTAAACAAAGTTTTGAGATCAACTCAAGTCAAGACTCAAATGTTTATGCCGTATTTTTCTACAGGGGCGTATACCCGAAGGTCGCGGGTTCGAACCCCGCCAGTGTCGAAATTTTTCTTTCCTTTAATAACATCTTTTATTTATGAGTAATAATCCCCACATGAGGAATTCATGTCAAAAAACATTAAATTGCATCTTTTCAATTGATTTAAAACTATACTTGCAAAAGAAGCGCCCTCTACAATCACGCAAATGTTGAACTACTATATCTAATTTTCAAAATGGTTGGCAAAACTGTACAGTCAACATTAAAATGTATACTTTATTTCTGTTGTGGATATAGTAGAATATTGTTTTTCAATAAGAGGATGATAACACTTATGAAAGTTTATGATGATTTGGCAATTGTTTAGAAGCGTCTAAGAGTATTGGGTAGTTTTTAAAAAGAACGACATATTTTTTAATAGTCCTTAACAAACTGGCAAACTTTTTTGGGATATTTAAAATAAAAAACATAATGCGGCTAAAATAGTATTTTCAAATGTTTATATTTTCCTTAATACTTTGCTATGTTAAAATTACATAGAAATGACACTAATCCTCAGTTATGGATGTGACAAGGGCTTCCAAGGAAAAACAGAAATAGATTAAGCGTAAATTGAGGAAAAAGACCACATATGTGAAAATGAGCATTTCATAGCAGCTTTTGGCTTTTTACTATTTTATGAAAGCTTTATAAAAATAATATACCGTGATAGCCCAGTGGGAAGAACACTCGGTTATCGTGCAAACGACTAGTGTTCAAATCCTGGGTCGGGCCTATACCAATTTGTCTTTTCTAAAGACATATGTGTGGTTAATTTATCATGGTTGTTAACGGTTTCCAGAGAAGGTACCCACGTTTTGCTTAGACAGTGTACTCACGTGATAGGGGGCAGGCCTATCGCCGTTTTGTACGAATACACTGTCACATGACTAAGTATAACTCAGCCATGTGGGTTTCCTCACGATGTTTTCCCTCACCGTTAGCAACCATGATAAATTAACCACACATATGACTTTAGAAAAGACAAATTGGTGTAGGCCCGTCCCAGGATTGGAACTCACGCCCTTCTGTTTTTCGGGCGGGTGTTCTACCCACTGGACTATCATGTCGACCTTCTCTGGAAACTAGATGGCGCTTGTCATGTGAGTTCAGGAGTATTGGTACCTCTGCCAACCCCTTCGGGGATAAACGGCGTGAACGTTTATGTTATGTTTGTTAACGGTGAGGGAAAACATCGTGAGGAAACCCACATGGCTGAGTTGTACTTAGTCATGTGACAGTGTATTCGTACAAAACGGCGATAGGCCTGTCCCCTATCACGTGAGTACACTGTCCATGCAAAACGTGGGTACTCTGAACACCAGGTGACAAAGTCACGTGATGTTCAGAAGAATTAGTACCTCTGCCAACACCTTCGGGGATATTCGGCGTGAACGTTTATGTCTTATATTATGTCTAATGTCTTTATAAAAACATACACTTATAAATAGCGAGTGTGCTAAAAAGGCAGGCGTCCAAAGTATGAAGAATAAAAGAATCTGTGTGATAAGATTGATGGATGCAAACAAAGTGGCGATCTATCGTCTCTGCTTACCCCATGGGGAACTAATGGTGTGAGTAGAAAGTACTAGCATGTATGTAATAAAACACATTATTATAGGTGTACTTACTTGTGTGCTGTGTAGTGTCGGCTTAGAATAGCACTACCCCAATCCTTCCGGCGGGTGTACGTAAGAGGCGACTAACGGTACCAATACCCTCAAGTCCCAAGGCTTTAAAGGGATTTTTGGCAGATGCGGTTGGAGACCCATCGCCAACAACCTTTTGAGGCTGAGGAATTTCTGATTCCTTAGCTCTGCTATGCATAAAATTTTAAATGGCCTAAAACTTTTTTTCACGAATACTTATTATTGCAATATTATAATGAAAAGGTTTTTTTTTAATTTACTTATTATTTAAACCCCTTAAATAATATTCAAAAAGTGCAAAATAAGGGAGCGAAATTCAATCTTCCAAAACGCGCCACCTTCGGTTGAACGAAATGTGACGTCATCTGACACGAAAATGTATTCAAAAGCGTCGAAAACACTAAGGTAAACACCCACTGGACGTGTCATGTGACGACACGTATAGCGCGCGTATAATGGCGGCGTTTGAACTGCTTAAATTTTTTAATAGTTTTAAATTACAATTTTAAAATATCTAGAGGATTTTGAAGCCCCGTAATAATTTTTTTACGTTATAAAATAGTAAACTATTAATTTAAGACAAAAAAGAAAAACTTGAATATTCCCTATTATGTTTCCAAATTTCGATTGACAAATGAAGAAAATATCCTTATTTTACATACATACATAGACTTCCGGCCATAACTTCCAAAAAAGGGAAGCCAGAGCTATAGATATAGAAACTGCTCAGCTACATTCGGCAGTTAATAGGGGACAAGATGTTAGAAATGATGTATTGCTAGTGATGGGTCTCCAAATGCATTCACCAAAAAACCCAATACTCTTAGCCTCTTCTTGTTTGAAAGGAATATAAAAGTGAACAAGAATAAAAACATGATTTGTACATACATATACTCACGGCTGTGAATCCCTAGAAGGGGTAGCCAGAGCTAAGGAATTAGAAAGACCTCAGCCAGTTTTGGAAATGTTAGTGGGAAAGGATGGTAAAATAAAGGTTGTTGGTGATGGGTCTCCAACCGCATCGCCCAAAAATCCCTTAAAAGCCCCAATACCGTTAGTCTCCTCTTACGTACACCCACCGAAAGAAATGGGGTAGTGCTATTCTAAGCCAACACTACACAGCTAAATCGCATACCATCGCATCGCATTTATAATAAATCTGTTGTTATGCTAGAACTGACAGTTTATTTGGACAAGCCATTAGATTGGCCAATAAAACAGGAAATGCTGCGAGTATTCTGACCAAGTCACCGTTAAGTAAGCCCGAAAAATATTTGGTTTAGCTTGAACGTGCTAATCTTAGGAACTAGAAGTCCGAATCATAAACATTTGAAAATAGAAAAAAAATCAAGAGACTATTCACCACGCTAAGACAAAAAGTACCGGAGCACAAATGAATTGTTATTCCATACATATAATTTTGCGTTAGTCGAAATCGACAAATGACTCAGTGGGTAGAACACCGCTTATCCTTCAGACGATGATGGTTCAAATCCTGGGCCGGCCTACATGAATTTGATTCTTTTTAAATCATATATGTGTGGTTCATTTATCATGGCTGCTCGGTTTCACATGACTGAGTTTTACTTAGTCATGTGGCAGGTTATTTGTACAAAACGGCGGGCGATAGGCTTGCCTTCTATAATGTGACTAAACTGTGAGTTCAGAAGTATTAGTAATTCTGCCAATCCCTTCGGGGACATACGTCATGAACGTTTGAGTGAAAATGGACGTCTATTTTTATGAATATGTGTTTTTTTACATCCATTACGTAGGATAAAAAGTAAGGTACTTTTCTCTTACAGGTCATTTTTGGTTCAATTTGTTGGCATTTAAGTAGAAATCAAACTAAAAAGATTAAAATACGAAAATACTATAAGAAATAGGTAAATATTATGAAAACTCTTTACAAACAACCAATCTTATAAATCCAATTTGTTTTATTACATCACGAAACGAAATGTAAAAATATTTTCATTTAAATTCGGATCGAATACTAAAGTCGCTAAACCGGTTTTAGGCAATACATTTATTATTAAATCTGTAAATTGAACAATTCTTTCAGTTCAGTGCAATAAACCTTTTGTTGTGGTTACACGGGACAATCGATTTTAAACCTTATTACCAAAGTAGAGCGATTGTTTTGGATTATCTCTTAATTTGCGATTTACTTGCCAGTGATAAATTTGTTACAAGTTGTTTTGTATACGTAAAATACCTTTTTGTATTAAAACAGGCAACCTTGTATAGCTTTAACAAAACAATTGTATATTTAGCTGCGAAGTTTATGTTAAGAAAAGCAAAATACAACCATTATCTATGTGCTTGTAATCCCATCACATACAATAAATATGCTTAAATGTATTAAAACTTCTACAAAGATATTTTTAAAGCAAACTTCATCTTAGCATGATAATGCCCAAAACTATTATGTTACAGGACTTAATAATAAAATAATAATAGTTTTTATGTTAAGCGAAATTGAATTTTGTGGCAAAAACGCGTAAAATTCTATTACTCGCCAATCAATCAAAACTTCAATTTACTTGGCGTCGAAAAAAGTCTTAGCAGCAACCGATACCGTGTTGTGCCGGCTAAGATTGTCACTACCCCATTCTGCCCACGGGTGTCGTAAGAGGCTACTAAGGGTATGGGACTTTTTTAAATGGTTTTTGAGCGATGCGGTTGGAGACCCATCACCAACATTATGTCTTCCATCTTGTCCCCAATCAATTTCCAAATGTGGCTGAGGAGTTTCTAGCTCTAAAACTCTGGCTACGCCTTTTTGGGATTTTTGGCAGTATGTATGTAGTAACCGATAAGATATCGTGAAAATACTGCATAAAAACTTTCTTAATTATCTCAAAGACAACTAAAAGCAAGTAAACCATGACGTTGAAAAGAACTGGCGATCGGTTAATGATAAGATTGTGCGCTACTCATCAGTTTTTCGGATATTTAAAGATTGAACGAAGAGATACGCTAAGCAACCGTAGATTGAGGTTGCTCGATAAAACTGCTAGATATTTTGGTGAACCCGGTATGGTACCTGCGAGTCGGTTAAGAAAATCTGTTTCTGACGTTATGACTTGCTCTACAATAGAAAAATTGAAATGTGATTTTTTTTTTCACATTTTCTGTGATACTCGATTATTATGGATCCCAAAAAGGGGAAGCCTAAACTTTGTCACATTATTCGTATGAAAAAAAATTCAAGTACTTTCGGAAGTTGAGCAAAGAAACTATTGTAAAATAGCGGTTAGTGGACTTAACTAACACTAACTCATTTCTTTCTATGGATATTGTCATAGAAAGGAATGAGTTCATATTATTCTTGGCCAACACTACACAGATATTACGGGATCATAGCTGTCCATAACAAAGTGTAATATTAACTAACATATACTCATTCTCAATTTCGTTAATAAGCTGGCATCATATCGTATAATAAAAACGGGTTTAGAATCACGATGAATAAATTCACTCTTTTCAGTGTATTTTTAAATAGATCTTTTTTGTCATAGTTTTTTTTTACCATCGTTATTGGGGCTCTCTGCATATTTTAACTTGCCCCCGTAGCATGAGGCTTCTGAGAGCGTGTATGTCACATGAGAAATGACAAACTGACAGATTATCCATACAAAATCTGTCAGTTTCTCATTTCTCATGTGACATACACGCTCTCAGAAGCCTCATGCTACCCATCCTGGTTAGGAGGGCGTGGCGTCTTTATCAACAACCTTTGTTTTAATTTCTTTTGTAAAATTTCAAAAGAACTGTCCTTTACAATTGTCTATCATCCTCTGACTTTTTGAAGACACCTTATAACTTTTATGCAAACCTGAATTTAGTAATTAATTAGTACAAAGGCATTTTTTAATAAATAAATTGTTACGAAGCACGTAATTCGTACTACTTCTATTTTTACCTTAACTTGTAACTAGAATGCTGAAATGTTCATAAGTTGAAGTAGATGAAGATGATTTAATGGATGCTCATTTGTGATATACGTAATGGGGAAATGAACGGAATAGTCATATACTAAAAGATATTAAAAGGCAACATACATACATACGTATACATATACTCACGGCTATATTTCCCTAGAAGGGGTAGCTAGAACTAAGGAATTGTAAATTTCTCAGCCACTTTTGGAAGTTGAGTGGGGAAAAGATGGTAAAAATAAAGGTTTTTGGTGATGGGTCTCCAACCGCATCGCCCAAAAAGCCCCAATACCCTTAGTCGCGTCTCAATACCCCTCTTGAGACACCATTGGGTAGAAAGGGATAGCGACATTCTAAGCCAGTACTACACGATCAAGGCAAAAATATCTTAAATTTTTACTACCAACATTATTTAGCGCGATTTTTACAAAATAGCGTTGAGGCGATATATTGTTAGGCCTTTTTTTACTAAAAACGCATAATGAATGTTCTTGTATTAATAACACGATGACATCTGTCTTTGCTGAGCGATATGAATTCAGGAATTTTGACGGTTGACTTAAGTTAATTGCACTATTTATTATGATAGACGGCTTTCTACCATTTACATTCATAGTCACGCAACCTTTGTCTGTTATAAGTGTACAAGGCCCTTTTTGGACTCGTTTTTGTAGAAAACGTTTTGACTTGAATTTCTAGTCAAGGTTATTTTATTTTACTATATTCGTCTGGCTTTACGGCAAAATAATGTGTAAATACTATTTGGATTAAGATATTGCTGTTTAGTGTCGGCTTAGAATAGCACTATCCAATTTCTTCCGGTGGGTGTACGTAAGAGGCGACTAACGGTATAGGGGCTTTAAGGGATTTTTGTGCGATGCGGTTGGAGACCCATCACCAAAAACCTTTATTTTACCGCCTTTTTCCCAATTAACTTTCAAAAGTAGCTGAGGAATTTATAATTCCTTGGCTCTGGCTACCCCTTCTAGGGAATTATAGCCGTGAGTATATGTATGATATATGTATGTGTTATTTTAATTAACTATATTCGTCTGGCTTTACGGCAAAATAATGTATAAATACTATTTGGATTAAGAGCAACAGTGATAGCTCAGTGGGTAGAACACCGCTTATCGTGCAGATGATGAAGTTTTAAATCCTGGGTCGGGCCTACACCAATTTGTCATTACTAAAAACACATGTGTGGTCAATTTATCATAATTGTTAACTGGTGCGGGAAAACATCGTGCGAAACCCCACATGGCCAATATGTACTTAGTCATGTGACAGTGCATTTATACAAAACAGCAATAGGCCTGCCCCCTATCATGTGTGTACACTGTCTAAGCAAATTGTAGAGGTACTCTGAACACCAGATGACAAAGTCACTTGTTATTCAGAAGTATTAGAACCTCTGCCAACCCCTTAAGGGATATACGGCGAGAACATTTGAGTATGATTAGATGGTACTTTTAATAGAAGATAACTCGCTTGATAGCTCGGTGTAAAAGAGCACGGTCACTGGTGCACCAGACATAGGTTGAAATTTTGTAAAGCTTTTAATTATGTATATTTTTCTAAGGCATATGTTTCATTTATCGAATTACTAAAAACATGAACAACAAATCGAAAAGAAGTTATGATGACTTAGTTGTATTTACAAATATAGATACATATCCTCACGGCTATAAATCTCTAAAAGGGGTAGCCGGAACTTCAGAATCAGTAAAATTCTTCAGCTACATTTGGAACTTAAGTGAGGATAAGATAAAACAAAGTAGTTCTAGCTCTGAAGCTCTGGCTACCCCTTTTTGGTATTTAAGACCGTGATTATGTGTATAAAGTAAGCAACTTATTTTATCAATCGTAATGAGTAGTGATTCGCCTTTGTGTACATATACTGTTGTACCTATTCTGTAAAATACTGTTTGTGTGTTGTTTTGTATGCAATAAAGTGTTTAAATAAATAAATGAGCGTTATATGGTTTTATATTAATGTTATGACTTAAAAAATAATGAATAAAATTGTAACGTATACCAGATAAATAAAAAACAAAGCGAACATGTTTTCCGTATGAAAATCTAATACAAACTTACTAGGAAATGGTCACGCGTCTCTGATAAATTTTCGATTGCATTCCATCGTTGAGCAATTCGTAATGTGATTGATAACGCTGTTCTCAAACAAAGAAATTGTTATGCGCAATAAATGTATGTGATTGTATTTGTTCTTTACACTGAAGTCAACCAGCATATACATACATACATATAATTCTATAATTCCCTAGAAGGGGTAGCCAGAGCCAAGGAATTATAAATTCCTCAGCCACTTTTGGAAGTTTGAGTGGGGAAAAGGCGGCAAACTAAAGGTTTCTGGTGATGGGTCTCGAACCGCATCGCCCAAAATCCAATAGAAAGCCCCGATACCCTTAGTCGCCTCTTACGGCACCCGTGGGTAGAAAGGGGTAGCGACATTGTAAGCTGGTACTACACGGCAAAAAAGCATATCTTATATTAAAATTTTATAATTATTACCGCGTTGTGCCAGCTTAGAATAGCATTACCCCATTTCTTCCCGTGGGTGTTAGTAAGAGGCGAGTAAGGGTATGGAGTTTTTTAAGTGATTTTTGGGCGATGAGGTTGGAGACCCATCACCAACGATACTTTATGATTGCCGTGATTATACGTTATGTATTTTAAAATGAGTATATTCATGAACATAACTTCCAAAACAGGGTAGCCAGAGCCTCAGAATATAAAGAAAGTCAGTCTCGAAATTTGACTGGAGAAAGGATTGTGAAATAAAAGTATTCCAATTTTTCAAATACTCAACTGTCTCGATAAATTATATATTTTTTGGTCTTTTCATCCATCGGTTAATTCTCGTGTGTATAATAACTTAAATTCAGATATTTATGCAAGCCTAAATGTTAGCAAAAGTTTTGGGATTGACACGTCAAGAAAAGGGTCGCCGTTTGACACAAGCAAACAAACAAACAAAACTAATTTATAATTAAATTCCTACTCTCCAGTTTGACAGTTGGTTTAAAACTATTATACATAGCAATTTATCCACTCAAATCCACTTTGACTCTATAGTATGTATACTTCTTTACTTACTTATACTCACGCCCATAATTCCCATTGGGGTAGGCAGAGACTATCGATTGCCACTTAGTACGATCTTGACAAACCTCTCTTGCTTCCCTTACATTCATTATTCTTCTCATACATGCTCTTTTATTCTTCTCACTTCGGACCCCCGCCTTTATAAGAACGTTTTCTATCTGGTCAAGAAACGTTTTACGAGGCCGTCCTCTACTAACAATCCCATCCACATTGGCTCTATATATCTCTTTCGCTACTTTATTTTCATCCATCCTCTCTATGTGCCCAAACCACCTCAACATTCCTTTTTCTATCTTGCATACTACGTCATCTTTCAAACCTATTCGTTCAGGGATCACAGTATTTTTCACTCTATTTTATACATACATACTAGAGTCAAAGTGGATTTTATGGAATAGTTAACTAGACGAAAACCCGGCTTTGCTCGGGTGAAATATCACTCATAACATAATATCTAGTTACAAAACGTAGGTAGATACTTCGGTAGTAAACGGTTCTCAAGGATTATTAAAGGTAAGCAAGGCATAGATTCGTATAGCTACGTTCATTGTTTTTATCAATCCTTTTTAATAAAAACTGCAGAAGTTTTTACACAAATCCTTATATATTAAAAGAGAGAGGGTGGATTTCGTGAACCAGCCTGTGTCGCGCTGCTAAGAGCTAGAATATTGGTTCAGGTATCAAATTGAAGGTCTCTATCTGAAGTTTCACCGGAAACTCATACATTTTCCATAACTGGATTATTTGAATTGTTAGCGATTTATAAATTGTCAAAATTGGCCTATACACTTTGCTGGAGTAAAAGCGCGCGCAAATGTGTCAGTCACGAGATTGAATTGATTCGCTCGCGAGCAATCGAGCTATTTTCAATTTTGGTTTAAACCGAAAAGCTAGTAATATTTATTTTACATCAACATTCAAAATAAACTAATATAATTAACAAAAAATATGACTTTTAAGATTTATCCTCTGCAAACCTCTTTGATTTAGCACTCAGTATCCTTCTCTTCTTTTGTGAGTAGATAAGTCCATCATTAGTTTGACAGCGAAAAGGAAGAGATTAAGTCAGCCATTAATTATTTACTGAATTCGAATAAATATGTTCACTAGGCTGATTGTAGTTTGAAAGTCCGGGCATCACAATGAGGTGATGCACTACAGCGGATAAAAAGGTGGCAAAAAATATATTTTCACGAAACTTTTACGACTGAAGAAACGAGTAATTCAAATCTTTTTGTTCATGAAAACCTCATGTGGGGATTATTACTAATAAATAAAGAATAAATAAAGGAAAGAAAAATTTCGACACAGGCGGGGGCGTTTACCCGAGGTCGCGGGTTCGATCCCCGCCTGTGTCGAAATTTTTCTTTCCTTTATTTATTCTTTATTTATTAGTAATAATCCCCACATGAGGTTTTCATGAACAAAAAAATTTGAATTATGTGATAGTTAGGCGTTTTCAACATTTGCATTCTATCTGAAAAGGTAGACAAGTGGCCTTCCGAATTAGTAAAAAATTCGGAGGTAGGAAACGCAAACACTACTTAAACGTGTAAACGAAATAAAGGATAGAAGAATTTCGCACTGGCAGCCAACTGACACGGAAGCTCAGTTGGCAGAGCGTCCGGGGCGTTTACCCGAGGTCGCGGGTTCGATCCCCGCCTGTGTCGAAATTTTTCTTTCCTTTATTTATTCTTTATTTATGAAGAAACGAGTATCAGTACGGTAAACTCGATCGAATCCTCGTTTAAAAAAGTGTCCTTTGCGGAACGATTGAAAAATATTATGAAACGTTTATGTCATCGGGTGTCAGTCAATATGGTGACTGTGATTTTTCTGCATTATCGGCACTAAATAGCTTAATATGTTGCCACAAATGAAAGAATTCAATTGAATTTATTTGTCTGTCAACAGTCAGCACCATTAGAATTTAGTAAAATACTCGACAATCCTAATTTTGCGGATAGATGTTGTCTACTCAAAATCATTATTTTTTTATGTTTTATCATTCAGGTAAGGTTTCGATCGAGTCTACCGTACCCCGTGACGAAATTATTATTATAGATGTTGAATAACTGACTGCCTCCGTGGTCTCGCGGTTAAGCGCTTGGTTTCAAGTACGGAGGTCTCGGGTTCGATTCCCGGGGGGTGGTAACCTTAGAAATTTAATTTGTAAGATTAAACCCAGTTTGGAAGGATATTGCAGGCTTGAAGCAGCTTATTATCCGGAAATTAAGATGATTTCGGTAGAACTAGTTAATCTGCCAACCCGCAATTGGCCAGCGTTGTGGACTATGGCCACATTGCCCTATATAGGGTAGGCTCGAGCCCCTTAGTGGGGACATATATGGACGGTGAGTGAGATGTTGAATAAGCAATAGTATGTTATAATATTTTCTAACACACACTATCAATTAAATAAAATGACAACTATGAAAATATTTATAGAAGAAATTGAATCTAGAGAAGTTTTTCAGGATCGAACAATGTTGCAATAGACAACAAACTGGATCGTGAGCCAAAATTCTAACCGCTAGTTTACGGAGGAGCTTGAACTGGATTATGAAATTAAAAAGAAATATCAAGCGTCGTATAGTACAATAAAAAATAAGAGGACAAAGTTGTTGTGTAGAGTCGGCCTAAGATAGCACTACCCCATTTCTTTCGATGGGTGAACGTAAGAGGCGACTAGCGGTATTTGGGGCTTCTAAGGGATTTTAGGCGATGCGGTTGGAGACCCATCACCAACAACCTTTATTGTACCACCTTTTGCCCACTCAACTTTCCAAAAGTGGCTGGGGAATTTCTAATTCTCTAGTTCTGGCTACCCCTTCTAGGGATTTATAGCCGTGAGTACATGTATGTATGTATGTATGTTGAACAAAGTTTGTGTTACAGCTGAGGTGGACACTTAGGGTGGCAAATTTTAAAGAACCGAGCGCTCTGTAATGACTAATTGCTTTCGATTGTTATAAGACTTTCTTACAGACTTGAAAAAAATAAAGTGCTATTTAATTTCGTTTTTTTTTTGCTAAAAATTCCACTCATTTTAACCTCTGAGAGTACACAACCTCTAATAGCAGAAAAAAAAAAGGAAAGCATTTTCAGTTCAAACAAAAAATATTTAAAATAAGGCGGGCGAACAAACTGTTAAACACAGGAATGTATGAAAGAAAATATGAATTTAAATGCAACATGGGAGGTCTGCCAGGGTAGCACAAAGTAGCCATCGATAGTCTCTGATAGTATATATATTCTCATGACTCAAACGTTGACGCCGAACATCCCCGAAGGGGTTGGCAGAGGTACTAATACTTCTGAACATCACGAGACATTGTCATCTGGTTCTTCGTTTTGCTTGAACAGTGTACTCATATGATAGGGGGCAGGCCCATCGCCGGTTTGTTCGTGCCGTATATATATGTACATGTTAAAAGTCTCATATCCCCTGTTGGAATCAATGCAATTTAGGGTGTTAGTAATCATGTGTTATTAGACAAACAATGTACAGATTGATTAAATTCGTATAATTACAAGGATTAATGAGCAGGAGAGTAATTTCAATTCCTTGACATAAATATATCATCCAATATACTGCCAGCTATATATTACATACATTATTTTAGTAAAAGATGATTTATTATTATTTTAATAAAATATAACTTTAAGATTACTGATGTATGTGAAAGTTGTACCATCATTAATTTCAACTAAAATGAAAGGTTTCCATCTTAATCTAAATGAGTCATTATTATTGTTAGCTATTAAAACTTTGAACAAACTGTCAAAACTTGGCCTAAGGACTGTTACTAACAAACTTAGAATCAATAAAATGGACGGCTTCTCTGTTTAATATGAATTATAAATATATTTTCATAGACTTGTGAAACAAAGGTGGTAAGGCAGAGCTTGAAGTTTCTGAAGTGGCGGCCACGTACCGTGGAATATGTGGCACAAATATATGGTAATGTGGTTTAAAACTTCTCACCAGCTGATCTTTCATACTTATTTTTTCCCTCTTATAAAATCGTATGATGAATAAGTGGATTGACACTCGCTTTGGGATTTTATTAATAAATATTGGTAGTTATATCGTTCCACTAAAGTTGCGTATTTAAATACATACATATACTTACGGTTATAAATCTCAAAAGTGGGTTGCCAGGGCTTAAGAGCTAGAAACTCCTTAGGCATTTTTGGAAGTAAATAGATTACAAGATAGTAAAAAAGGTATCTTTGATGATGGGCCTCCAACCGCATCGCCCAAATATCAACTTAAAAAAGCCCATACTTTTAGTTGCCTGTTACAGCACCCGTGGGTAGAAAGGGGTAGTCACATTCTAAGCCTACACGGCACTTCTTCTTCTTCCGTATTTGTAGATACAAACAAAGATACATACATTATCAATTACTCTCAGCCATTTATAATTACGTTCCCAGCCAGGCTAGTACGAGCGGTGTTTAAACTAGTAACTGTTATCGCGTGGGATAAAGCAGCCATCTCTTACGCACTTACTTAGTACCGTATACTGCCATCTCATTCTAACCGTTATCGTGTCGATATAAGAGCGCTCGTGCTTGCCATTCAGGAATATGTCCTGAACAATATACATTTCAAAAGACGAAAGTAATATTTACATTACGAATTATAGTAACGATGAGATTCATAAAAGATTCGGAGTATCATGCTTTATATTATTTTATTTATTCGGAAGACTTACTGTAAAATGTTACTCTTATACTGACGACTCATGATCTCTCTGATAGATACGAGTATGTAACTCAACTCAAATCAAACATTCACGCCGAATATCCCCGAATGGGTTGGCAGAGGTACTTATACTTCTGAACATCATTTAAAATTGTCACCTGGTGCGCAGAGTACCCACAATACCCAAATGGATATGTAACTTGTGGAAATTCATGGATGTGAGTAGCCGAGTGGATGAAAACAGGATAAGGTGATGATGATCAGGAGGCCCAGGACTAGCGTTATTTCATCGTTTGCTCTGTCAGTTAGAATGAGATAATAGTATACGACACTGTACGTGCGAAAGAGATGGCGGTTTTATCCCACGCGAAATCTAGTTGGTAGGTCGCTCGTCCTAGCAATGAAAGGGCTGTAGCACGCTCATGATTATATTCACTCTGTGGTTAGAAAGAGATACCTTTTTTTTATTTGTGTAGAAGATATATTACTTTTATAATATTTTGAAAGAGGGAAAGAAAGAAAAATAATTTATTTGGCAAAAAACAAAACAAAAATTACAATCAAAAATCATACAAATGTCATATTGCCAAATTGGTATTTACTGCGTTGAATACTTGTTAGATAATTAGAAGCTCCGTCTTAAATGCAAGTTTATTTCCTTTCCTATTAATAAAAGAAAAACATTTTATTTGTTCATTTTGTAAGAAACTTTTTAATTTATATTCGTTGCAACACACTAAGCCAGGACCCAATATACTGAATGGAATTTTATTTTCATTTTCTCACTAGTTTTATTTATATACGTGACGAAGTGATCGCTCGATAGGTAGAACACCGGTTATCGTGAAAACCACTAGTGTTCAAATCCCGGGTCGGGCCTTGACCAATTTGTCTTTTCTAAAGACATGTGTGTGGTTAATTTACCATGGTTGTTAACGGTGAGGGAAAACATCATGAGGAAACTCACATGGCTGAGTTGTACTTAGTCATGTGACAGTGTATTCGTACAAAACGGCGATTGGCCTGCCCCCTATCACGTAAGTACACTGTTCATGCAAAACGTGGGTACTCTGAACACCAAGTGACAGAATCTCGTCATGTTCAGAAGTATTAGTACCTCTGCCAATCCCTTCGGGGATATTTGGCGCGAACGTTTATGTTATGTTATGTTTTATGTAATCTTACTTACGTGCTACGTATAATCATTTGTTATTATTTTGATTAATAGTGCGGATCGTGTCACAGGACTATATTAAAATATACCTACATATCAACATCTATTTTTTCATCTCATTATTTCCACCTTAGTACTTTCTGGACATACTTTTTTCTTTACATACATACATACTAATGCTCACGGCTATAAATCCCTTGAAGGGGTAGCCAGAGCTAGGGAATGAGACATTCCTCAGCCACCTTTGGAAGTTGCGTGTCGAAAAAATGATGAAATAAAGGTTGTTGGTGATGGGTCTCCAACCGCATCGCCCAAAAATCCCTTAAAAGCCCCAATACCGTTAGTTGCCTCTTACGTACATCCACCGAAAGAAATGGGGTAGTTCTATTCTAAGCCGACACTACACAGCAAAACTTTAATTTTATTTTTTTTTAATTTTACATTTACCTTTTTAGTTCTTTCCATTTAAATAAAATTAAACCCTACCTCTAGATTTAACATTTACACCAAAAAGAAGCCATAAAATCTTAAATCTCTTGTAAATTAATAGTACCGAAACATCTCAGGAATCCTTTTTATTGCAAAGCTTAGAAAACAATCTCGTCAGATGTTTGTAGCACGATCTTTGTAGCGAGTAACAGAATACATTACTTTTTCACGGTGATTTTCTATAAACGTTTGCAAACGATAGTACGTGCGTTCACGCTGAATATCCCCGGAGTGGTCGGCAGAGGTACGAATACTTCTAGACATCATGTGACATTAAGTGAGGGAATCTACATGGCTAAGTACTAACTTAGCCCTGTGGATTTCTTCACGATGTTTTCCCTCACCTTTGACAACCATGATAAACCATATGCCCAAACATAAACCCTCTCCTTCCTGTATTATAGGTGGGTGTTCTACACACTGACCTATCATGGTTGTGTAAATAATAACTGAAAAAAGAAAACAACATACATACATACATATTACTATATTTTTTTGCTTTATTTATCAATGGCTCCCTTAAACTTACTTAATGAAATTGATGAAAGCTTCTCAATCACCTGTCATTCTGTTAGTACTCCTGAAAACTGTGGGCTTATTTTAAATAATTATAACATGAAATTGTTAAACATTAACATAAGAAGCCTGAATAGAAATTTTGATTCGTTTCTTATCACATTGCGTCGTCTGAAAACAAATTATGACGTTATAGTTTTAAGTGAATGCTGGCTCCAGGAATCTCCAACTGTTCCCACTATTGATGGATATGCTTCTTACCACTCTAATAAATTCATTAATAAATCAGGCGGAGTGGTTGTTTATGTCAGCGAAACATTAACATCAACAGGTGGTGAACTCGAAGTGGAAGATGCAAACTGTGTTCTTGTAAACATAGGAGATGAGTTTACTGTAGTAGGTATCTACCGCTCACCTTCATTCAGAAATATAACACCTTTTGTAGACTCTCTAGAGTCATCCCTGAATTCAGCGAAACGTAACCCTTTCTTGTTTGTTGCTGGGGACATGAATATAGACATCCATGAAGGAGCCGCCGTGATTGCACACACATCCGAATATCTTAGTGTCATGACAAACTTTGGACTTATTTCCTCAATAAATAGACCGACTCACATAAAAACTAACATTGACCACATATTTGTCCCTTCAACTTGTCAGGCAGAGTCAATAGTCTGCAGTTCAGATCTTACGAATCATGATCTTTGTATGGTAGGAGTTTCAGTACCTAAAAAAACCCGCAATATACAAAACCACACCAAACATAAGTTGGATTATGAAGCAGTTAGGGATGATTTGAAACTGTTAGACTGGGATTCAATTTTGGCTGATAAAAGCATAGATGAGGCTGTCGAGATTTTTTCTAGCACAATTTCGGAGGTAATTGCAACTCACAGCAAAACAATCAGGGTTCCCCGGTCTAAGCAAATTCTAACACCTTGGATGACTCCCGGTCTTTTAAGGTGTTCTAAACACAAAGATAAGTTACATCAAGCCTTCCGCGATGACCCAGAAAACCCAACTACCAAATTAATTTTTACTCGCTACAGGAACTTCTATATTACTCTTGTAAGGAAGATTAAAGTCCAATTTTACGAAAAAAAACTGATAAATAGCAAAAAGTCCCCTAAAAAACTGTGGCGTACAATTAATGAAATCACACAAAGATCACAACCGAAACCATCCTCAAATGATCTTATTTCACGGAAAAATTCTGAGAAAGAGTGTGTAAATCTAGTCAATGACCACTTTGTTAATGTTGGCCCCAATTTAGCAAAAACTATCCTCAATAACTTGAAAGAAACCCAACAATCCCTTGCAAGCAAAGTAGAAATTAAAAATCACTCCCCACTTAACTCTTTATTTATAGCACCTACAGACCCCGAAGAAGTCCTTAACCTGATTAGAGCATTAGATAACGATAAAGCCTCTGGAATGGACTATATTAACAATAAACTTTTAAAAATAATTGCGCCCTCTATCTCCTGCCCCCTTGCTGATATTTTTAACCGGAGTATCTACACTGGCTGCTTCCCAATACTCTGGAAAAAGGCTCTGGTGAAGCCAATCCACAAGGGTGGTCCTAAGGATGTTCTTAATAACTACAGACCCATATCCCTTCTCACAGCTTGCTCTAAACTTCTAGAGCGTATAATAAACAGTAGGCTAGTAAGTTTTTTGGAAAACAATAGTCTATTACACAATAAGCAATTTGGCTTTCGCCAGGGGAAATCAACCCAACATGCTGTAAATCTTTTGATCGATACAGTGTCTAGAAGCCTCGATTGTGGACTAAAATGTCTGGGCATCTTCTTAGACCTAGCTAAGGCATTCGACACTGTCTCGATCCAAATTTTGCTCAAAAAAATGGAATCGATAGGTGTGAGGGGTGTGGCCTTAGATTGGTTCACAAGCTACCTTAGTTGCAGGAGTCAGTTCGTTGATATCAATGGTCATAGAAGCTACGAAAGAACTGTCACTTTCGGTGTTCCACAGGGAAGCATCCTGGGCCCAACTTTGTTTCTTATTTACGTGAACGATATCACATTAAATGGTTTACCCAATGCTGACCTCATATGTTACGCCGATGACACAGCTCTTATCTTCAGCGGAAAATCCTGGCCTGGTGTTAGAGACTTAGCGCAACAGGGTTTGACTACTATCACAAACTGGCTTCACACTAACTTACTCACTTTAAACATAGCCAAAACTCAATACATTTGCTTCCATAAAACAAAGGCATCAGCTCCCCCCAGTGCTTTGATGCCCATCAAAGCGCATGATACGTCCTGTCCTCGATATTGCAATAACCCAACGACATCGTGTTCGTGTGAGAGTCTTGTAAGGACCCCTAGCTACAAATACCTTGGTGTGATTGTTGACGAGAATCTAAACTTTAAACTCCACATAAGTTGCACTGCGTCCCGAACCCGTAAATTGGTCCATGCTATGAGACGCTTACGTGAATTCGCCGATGGAGATACAATCAAGATGGTCTATGCGGCTCTTTGCCAGTCTGTACTTGACTACTGCATTTTGGCATGGGGAGGGAGTGTGGCTTCTAACATGATTATACTGGAGAGAGCACAGAGAGCAGTCCTTAAGACCTGTTTGGGCAAGCCTCGTAGATTCTCCACAATGCAACTGTATACGGAAGCAAATGTTCTAAGCGTGCGCAAATTATTTGTTTTAAGACTGGTAATGTATTCATACAGGGAATTCAACAAAACAATTACATCACAGATTAATAGCAAGAAGCGAGTCTGTGGTGTGACTGTCCCGAGAATGAATACATCCTTTGGCCAACGCTTCCTTAGGTTTCTATCACCCTTCATTTATAATAAACTGTCCAAACTGACGGACACTGTGGTAAGCGGAAGCGCTTATGAATGTAAGAAAGTAGTTTTTAAAATGTTATTGGACATGAGTTACGAGGACTGCGAGGCACTGCTGAAAGTAACAAGTTAAACCTTTCTCACACACACACACACACACATACGCTCTCACACACACATACATACCCTCTCACACACACATTCATACGCTCTCACACACACGTACACACATAGCACAGCTGCATGACGTTTTACCTTATATTTTTATTTTACTTCCATTCCCCTTTTATACTTGCATACTTTTTATTTTGTTTTAAAACCTTTTTAAAATTTGTAATATAGTTTTTAATTTTTATTAAATTTAACCTTTATATGTGTTCAGTAAAATTGGTCCTCGCGATACAGGCTTAGCCTAGTGCGAGGGCAAATGTAAATTTAAATTGTAAATTTGTATTTTTAGTAAATAAAGAAGTTTTTTTTTTTTTTTTTTTTTTTTTTATATACTCACGGCTATAAATCCCTAAATGGGGTAGCCAGAGCTAAGGAATCAGAAATTCCTCAGCCACTTTTGGAAAGTTAAGTGGGGATAAGATGGTAAAATAAGGGTTGTTGGTGATGGGTCTCCAACCGCATCGCCCAAAAATCCCTTTAAAGCCCCAATACCGTAAGTCGCCTCTTACGTACACCCGCCGGAAGAATTGGGGTAGTGCTATTCTAAGCCAACACTACACAGCACAAAAGAAGCAGCAAAAAAGAAAAAAAGTACAATACTAACTATTTTATTTCCTACAATATCGTGATCGATTGTTCTGGTTGGGGACCCGTCACCAAAAACATTTATTGTTACCATATTTTCCCCATCAACTTCCAAAAGTGGCTGAGGAATTTCTCATTCCAAAGCTCTGGCTACCCCGTTAAGGTATTTATAGCCGTGAGTATATGTATGTATGTATGTATCGTGATCGATATACAGACCTTAGATAAAACGAGAAATAAAAATTAGAATATAAGAAACATATACTCACGGCCATAAATCCTGAAAAGGGGTAGCCAGAGCTTCAGAGCTAGAAACTCTTCAGTCTATTCTAAGCCGGCACACACAGCGTAAATTAACGCTACCAAATTTAGGAAATTAATAAAAAATGCTAACTTTGAACAAGATAGAGAAATGTTTTGCTGATTTAGTATATGAGCCGATAATTTAGTAAAGAATGTCTCTTTCTGAGCTCTGAATTCCTTTCGGAGCTTTTTTTTTTATTTATTAGGGAAAATTAAACAATCTAACTTGTTAAAGGAAAAAGTAATAACAATATTTATCATGCAGAGCAATATTCTTATCCAACATATTTATTTTATTAATAAAGCTGAACTGATTATTTTCGAACGAAATAACGATTCAAATTTATTTGACTCAAAATTTTGAAAGGCTTTAATCAAATAAGAAACTAACGCAGTGCCGTGTAGTGTCGGCTTAGAATAACACTACCCCATTTCTACCCGTGGGTGATCGTAAGAGGCGACTAAGGGTATAGGGGCTTTTTAAGTGATTTTTGGACGATGTGGTTGGAGACCCGTCACCAAAAACATTTATTATTACCATCTTTTCCCCAATCAACTTCCAAAGGTGGCTGAGGAATTTCTAATTCCAAAGCTCTGGCTACCCCGTTAAGGGATTAATAGTCGTGAGTATATGTATGTATGTATGTGTGTAAATTGCTAATTTAAGTGAAATAAAAAAACAAACATAATATGTTCGTTAATTCCTAATCTAAGTTAACGCAGCACGGCAAAACACAAAGCGAAAATTCATAAGCGAATCTGCAATAAAATTTACCATATTTTCCCTATAATGCTGATAAACGAGCGATAAAAATGGTAAAAGAAAACAAGATACGCTGTATGAATCTTGTGTGTAATCGTTTTTGAGCTAAATTAAATGTTTCCGGTAGCGGCCAGTGAGCGTGTGGTACAAATTAATATTAAATTTTTCATCGCATCTGAAAGGCGTGTAAAATTCATTTGTGATATTTTAGGTAGCTGGTTGGAATTTAAAATGTAAGGTTGTTAAGAAATCTCAACTGAACTCAAACAATTACACCGTATATCAACAAAGGGGTCGGCAATGGTACTAAAACTTCTAAGCTTCACGTGCCAATGTCACCTGGTGTTTAGAGTACCCATATTTTGCTTGGACAGTGTAGCGATAGGCAGTGTTTTACCCACTTTAAAACGGTAGGCTTTTTACAAAATATATGTGTGTATGTATACGTACTATTGGGTGGTGGTCATTAGTAAATAAAACATCGATATCCTTTTACTTTTAACATTATATTCCAATCACATTCCGATGAATTGTCTTCCATATATTAATCCCTTCTTGCCCGCCACTCACTCTGTAGTTCCGTCCTCCATCTTTTTCTCAATCCCCACATCAATACCAAAACAATACAACATCAGTTCGAGTTAACAACTAATAAGTTGGTCTAAGATAAAACATATTATGAAAACAGTTACATATTCTCTCAAAAATAATTAAAAATACTTACATAGACAATTCACATATTATGAAAACAGTTACATATTCTCTCAAAAATACAATAACAATATGAATCAAATTATTATCAAACCAAATTGATACACGGATCGACTTCAGTTGGAGACATTCCATCTAAATTATTAAACAGAAATTATTAGTTAGACTCACAATATTTGCTACTCTTAATACAAACATATACATGAACACCTAAAATGGCTTGACACTAAGCTAATTATCCTAACAGTACATACCTAGAGTAAAACACCTGCCTTTCATGCAGACAGGAGTAGGTTCAAATAAAGGGTCGGCCGAACACTAATTTGTTTTTTCCAAAATCGTATGTGTAGTTACTTTGATGTTTGAAAACGGTGAGGGAAAACACCGTGAGGAAACCCACGTGGCTAAGTTGTACTAAGTCATGTGACAGTCTCTTTGAGTCTTTACTGGAAAGACTATTACTACTTATTTTTATTCCTGTGTAGTGTCAGCTTAAAATACGACTACCCTATTACTTCCTTTTGGCGTAGTAGAAACAGTCGATGTGTCATACGTATAGTCCTCTGACCTAAATTCAAATCTTCAGAACGTTGTGCAAAATTAAATAAACATACATATACTTACGCCATTATTTCCCATTGGAGTAGGCCTCTGCGAACCGATCGCCGTTTATATGATCCCGGCAAACTTATGTAACTTTGCTTCTTCTAATACATACATACATATACTCACGGCCATAAATCCCTAAAAGGGGTAGCCAGAGCTGAGGAATTAGAAATTTCTCAGCCACTTTTAAAAGTTGCGTGGGGAAAAGATGGTGAAATAAAGGTTTTTGGGGATGGGTCTCCAACCGCATCGCCCAAAAATCCCTTAAAAGCTCCAATACCGTTAGCCGCCTCTTACTAGTAGTGTTATTCTAAGCCGATACTACACGGCAAAAAATACATAAAATCTATAAAATGAATTACACCCACTACCATATATTTTACTTATGTAGTTATAATTTTATTGCAAGAAAATGTTGTGAAAACAAAGTGAAATAATAAAATATTTGTATTATTATTTGTACCGAGTCGTTTTCATCGTTTAAGCGTGTACTTTTATTTTATTTTCTTCCTGCTTATTCTTACAAGCCTGGATATGTCTATAAAATAAATACAGAAAAGTGTTCAAGATTGACATATTACTAAAAGGTCGGTGAAGCCAAATAGTCACCCAAGCCACCCCACGCTCTTAAAATATAAAAGCATTTTTAGGGCCTGAAAAGAAGTTGCCATTGAAATATGGCAGTTATCATAACGGCATAAAGTCAAATATTGCTTAATGCATCCGGTTTGTGTCAAGTTTTTTGTTAACGTTCTTACAATCACGTGTCGAATCATATTAAATATTCGTACTAATGTTTCAAATAGACTAGAATATTTTTAAGCAGTTTTTGTATTTAAATAAGAATGAAAGGGCATGTATGAAAAATATTGATGAACGTGAATAAAGCTCGAGAGATTTGTCAGGTACTTACAAAGTGGTGATCGATAGTCTCTGCCTACCGCGCTTAGAACTAATGGCGTAAGTATATGAATGTATTTTTTTATATTTAAATAACAAGTATTTTGGAAATTATGTAAAATTTATTATTTTTCTAATGGTATTAGTGATTCGAGAAAGTCAATCAATATGAAAATTAATTTATAAACTGTTTGATATTTTAATAGGTATTCTCTTTGAACCGTTTTTAGAACTAATAGGTATATTTTACAGAATAATAGATTAAATTCCAGGTTAGTCTTTTCAGAATGGCTAGTACGAGCGACATTTTAACTAGATATCGTTTGATAGCAGCTTTCTTTTTCGCACTTACATGTTACCATATCCTTTTATTTCATTCTAGCCGACAGAGTAACAATAAAAAACCCTTGAGCTAGGCCTTAGGCAATCCTAAAGATATTGATTTGGATAAGATCAGGCAACACTTTGTTTTAAGTAAAACATAATAATCATCGTTTGTCTTGTTGTCAAGTCGTTCAGAGACTTGGAGATTAAAAAAAAACATATCAAAGTGATCCGAAAATCACAAAAGTCTGTATTTACATCTGTAAAAAAACAAACTAAAAAATCGCTATCCAATTTATAGTTTTAGAGGGATTTATCACGTATTAAAGTATCTTTGAACAAAACACAATAACATGATTTATTAAAAGAAACGTAAGAACGTTGCATTTGCAAAATATGAAAAAAAGCAAACAGTGTGTGATTTACTCATAAATAAAAGATGTTATTAAAGGAAAGAAAAATTTCGACACTGGCGGGGTTTGAACCCGCGACCTTCGGGTATACGCCCCCGCCAGTATCGCGGGTTCAAACCCCGCCAGTGTCGAAATTTTTCTTTCCTTTAATAACATCTTTTATTTATGAGTAATAATCCCCACATGAGGAATTCATGTCAAAAAACATTAAATAGTGTGTGATTTATTTCCATGAATCAGATTTATTGCAATTTACTTAGAAAAACCTATTGATTTCAGGCTATAGCTAAAATAAACAATAATAATAACCAGCATTAATATTAATAATCAATTGATTTTTTAATATTTTTGATCGCTTTGATGTGATCGTACTTTTTGTAATTTTTTGTGTTGTAATGTTGTTTGCAACCTATGCAACGCACAAAACAGTTTTTTCTTTTATTATTTTCAATGTTTTTAAATGTAAACTTTATAAATCCTCAAATATCTTGAATTATTATTTAAATATTAAATACATACATATACTCACGGCTGTAAATCCCTAGAAGTGGTAGCCAGAGCTAAGGAATTAGAAATTCCTCAGCCACTTTTGGAAATGTGGGTGGGAAAAAGATGGTAAAAATAAAGATTGTTGGTGATGGGTCTCCAACCGCATCGCCCAAAAATCCCTTAAAAGCCCCAAACCGTTAGTCGCCTCTTACGTACCACCATCGGTAGAAATGAGGTAGTGCTATTCTAAGCCGAAATATTAAATATGTTTTTAAAAATAACTAATAAAAATAAACTTTACAAATCCGCTTCTATCTTACTTTTACGCCTCAATCGACAACGAATTTAGAATCCATTATTTTGAACGAACGAATGGTAGAAACAGACTGCTTTTGACTCGAACAAACATCCTATACTAATTTCTTACGTTTCTTTTTATAAATCATGTTATTGTGTTTTGTTCATTTGCATTTACGAAATGGAATGCGCAGTTAAACAATGTGCAAATTGCCTGAGTTGTATGCATGAAAATGTTAAATTGCTGACGAATTGAATTTGTTTTTTTATGGGTCATTTACATCCCAACTCAAACTCAAAAGTTCATGCTTCTTCTGAAAATCACGTGACGTTGCGATCTGGTGTTCAGAATACCCACAATTTGCTTGGAAATTTTCAATTACAACGTAGCCGTGTGGGTTTCCTCAGGAAGTTTTTCCACACCGTTAACAACCATGGTATGATTTATCATAATGATATTACAAATATGACTTTAGAAAAGACAAATTCGTGTAGACCCGACCCGTAAGTTGAACCCTCATCGTTTGCACGATAAGCGGTGTTCTACCCACTGAGCTATCAATATCACATACTTTTAGTTTTTATTACTAAATAAAAAAAATAGAAAAAAATAGGTTTGTAGAATAAAGAAAATTATTCAAATATAAAATGAGAATTTGTGTTTAGAACATAGTAAAATTTCTACCCGTGGGTGATCGTAAGAGGCGACTAAGAGTAAAGAGGCTTTTTAAGTGATTTTTGGGCGATGTGGTTGGAGACCCGTCACCAAAAACATTTATTGTTACCATCTTTTCCCCATCAACTTCCAAAAGTGGCAGATGAATTTCTCATTCCAAAGCTCTGGCTACCCCGTTAAGGGATTTATAGCCGTGAGTATATATATGTATGAGTGTAACATAGTAATGAAAATCTAGATGCATTCATGATACGGTCACGCCTTTCCTCTGTTCACTTAAATTAGTTATGTAGCTAACTAGGGTGATCTTTAAAGATATGTAACTAAAAAAGAAAACCGACTTCATAAAAAAACAACCGAAAATAAACAATCTAGTACTAAAAAGTACGAAATAAGTTTTTTAATTGAATATGAGTACTGTGATTGATACCTTAGCAATTTCTTTATTCCACACGCGTCAGTTCAACCTACCTAAATATTACAATTCTCTTAAATTAATTTGTGAGCCGGTGCCAGCCTCGATGATAATTGAAAATAAGAAGTGTGTATTTCGCACTTCATATACGTGTAAAATGTAGGGTACCTTGTAGTTGTAGGGTAAATTGATTTTTGTACGTATTATCATTTAAAACGTTAGGCGATAGATATATATTGTTTAGATTGTAATAATCAGAGATAGATAGCAGGGTGAATTTACTTTTGTTTGTCTGGCACCGACTCAAAAATTAATTTAAGAGAATTGTAATATTTAGGTAGGTTGAACTGACGCGTGTGGAATAAAGAAATTGCTAAGGTATCAATCACAGTACTCATATTCAATTAAAAAACTTATTTCGTACTTTTTAGTACTAGATTGTTTATTTTCGGTTGTTTTTTTATGAAGTCGGTTTTCTTTTTGTTAAAAATTATTTTATTTTACGAGTTTTAGAGATGGATAGACCTGGCAAAGATGCCTCTCGGATGAGGATGCGACAGTTACTGTATTATTCTTCGTATTTCCGGTATTTCTATTTTAGTACGATATTAAATAGGCTCAACCATATGTAACCTTACATTGTTCTTAAAATCCTTCGAAAGGCATTGGTCTTCAATTCTACATCTCAAGAAAGACTCAAACGCTCACGCCGAATATCCCTGAAGGGGTTAGCAGAGGTAGTAATACTTCTGAATATCACGTGACATTGTCACCTGTTGTTCAGAGTACCCACGATTTATTAGGCAGTGTTCTCACGTTATACAGGGCAGGCCTATCGGCGTTTTGAACAAATACACTGTCACATAATTGTGAGTTTCGACAGTCCCCTCGATTTCCTGGGATGCCATCATCAGATCCTGGTCTCATGGTACTTTCTCGGTAACAATAACATAACAAAAGAAATGTTTAGTGAACCTGTACTTCTCTTCATAAAAGCTACGAAGAGGAGTATAAATCTATATAGAATTTGGAAAGAACTGTTTCCTAATACCTAGTGATTGAGGATCCACACCTTCCATCATCAGCTCAGCAGCATAACAATATGATTTTCAGAAGCAAATGCCAATATAAGTTCAGAAAATATGTAAAACGCGGTACATTTGCCTATAAAATTTGAGGGTTCCCCTCGATTTCTCCAGGATCCCATCATCAGAGTCTGATATCCTCATCATGGTACCAATCCGGGAGTATCTTCTTTCGAATAAAAAAATAATAATCAAAATCGGTTCATAAATGGCGAAGTAATCGGCGAACAAACATAAAAAAAAAAAAAAAAAAAAATATACCGGTCGAATTGAGAACACTCCTTTTTTTGAAGTCGGATAAAAATCTCTATCAAACAGCCTTCCTTTTTTAATACGTGATAAATCCCTCTAAAACTATAAGTTGGATCGATTTTTTAGTTTGTTTTTTTTACAGATTAAATATTGACGCTCTCAGAATTTAAGATCCTCGTCTATCAAATAAATATAAATTTTCAAGTGCAACCAGAATATTGTCTTCTCTTATTCACTAATACTAACACAACATTGTATATCTTTATCACTGAAAGATTACTAAATAATTTTCCCTTAATTATTCTTAGCTTCAGACTAAGACCAAATTCCTTAATATTTAATGCCGAAGGTTCTAAACCGTTGCGGTTTTTGGGTCCAAAAACTTTAGGGTATCACATGTCGGTGAAATAGGTAAACTAGATTTCACAACTATGGTATACCGAAATTTACGGGTTTAAATTGGCCTTGACCTCGCGTTTTTAACATACCCTTTTTATATTATAAATCGATAAAGGACATCAAACTAAACAACTTTGCCTATGGAATGCCTATCTAAAATATGGTAATTTTCAAAAAAATATAATAATTAAAAATTTTCGTACCTAGTTCAAACTGAGAATGTATAGAATGAGAATCTTTGCTTCAGTGAAAATAAGAAACAAAAAAAAACATTTGATCTATGCTTTTCGCTCTGTAAACAAAAATATAACTTCTTTCGGTATTTTCCAGTTGTATTGATCGTCGTTGAAAAATAATATCATGAAAATAAACCGGTAAGCGAGCGATTGAACTGGAAAATATCGAAAGAGGTTATGTTTTTGTTTACACCATAGATCAAATGTTTTTTTTTATTTCTTATTTTCACTGAAGCAAAGAATCTAGTTCTATACATTCTCAGTTTGAACTAGGTACGACAACTTTTAATTATCATTTTTTTTTGAAAATTACAATATTTTAGATAGGCATTCCATGGGCAAAGTTTTTAAGTATGATGTTCTTTATCGATTTATAATATAAAAAGGGTATGTTATAAAAGCAAGGTCTAGGCCAATTGAAAATCTTTAGAAGTGGTATTAATGGAAAATAGTTGTAAGGGAAAATTGGATGACAGATTTTATACTTAGTAAGCATGTTGCTGTATGTAAGTGATTTTTATGACACAGAAAGAAGTTATTGAGCAAGTTATTGTTACGATCTGTCTCTTTATTATTACGGATAATTTATGAAATTACTCTACCAATTACCCCGGAACTCTTACGCGCACATGGCTGTTACAATTCGGTATGCAAAGTTTTACAAAAGTGGTGCTGATTACGAAACCATTTCGAGATATTATGTTTTTAAAACATATTTTCTTGAAATTAAATCAAACAGAGCTAAGATGACCGTTATTTTAGCAAAAAACTGTAACAGTATTTGACCTTCAGCGTTATGTCAAAGACATGCGTTCTTGCAGTTTATTAATAAAACATCGAAAATCATAGGTTTGTTTAGTATAATATCGTAATAATTTCATTTAAGATCACAAATTCGTGAAATATTTTGCTATTAGCAACATTTTTACTTAACATTTCGCTTTATTTGCATGTCGCTACGTGATATTTTCAATCGATGACGTCATTAAGTACAAAAGTTGAGAAATCTTTAAAAAATCATAACTTTGCAATTACTCATTTTAAATGAAAAATATTCAAATCAGTTTTTTATTTTCGTGTTTGCTATCGAATAAAAATATTTAATAAATACCTAAAAAAACTTTGCATACCGAATTAATACTAATTGAGTAGAAGTGAATATTAAATACAATATCAATTCCAACTATCCAAGCAAAAGTGGGATGAATCTCTAGTTATGACTAAAATAAGACAAGAAAATAAATCATAGCCTTTATCACAAGACGCTACAAAAACAAATAAGTGTCAAATAAAGAAACAGAATATACGAAACAGCAATTTCAAAGTATTCCCAATATGATAGGAATATAAATGTGGTATTCAAATTTTTACGACAGCTTTCATCGTATCAAGAAGGTTTAACATCTTCTCAATAACTTTAGTAGTCTCTTAGTAAAATTGGCTTTTTACTGTGTTTGGAATGTGATATAAAATATAATATAATTTGATATGCAAAAAATTCAAAGTTAACTCTTAATAAGCATATAAACGTATGCTCACGCCATAATTCCCGTACTTATGGCGTGAGCATACGTTGTTGTACTGTTATATTGTAAAATAAATATTTACGAGAAAATGGATCGAAAAACTTTGTTCTAAAATCGGACTATACTAGGAATTCATTAAATATAAATGCTTCGTTGAATTTCTACAAAATGTTTCTTTGTAACATAAATTCAATTAACCAGTATTAGATTACTTGGCATGTCAAATATCCCTTGTAGCTAGCTTGTTAATGTAAAAATGTGATATAATATAATTTGATATGCAAAAAATTCAAAGTTAACTCTTAATAAGCATATAAACGTATGCTCACGCCATAAGTCTCCATCGGTGTTAGCAGAGATCATTGACGGATTTATGGCCGTGAGTATTATGTATATATGTATTTGTTTTTGTATATAGTGTTTTACTTTACTGGAATTAATCTATACCTTTCTTTTACAGGTACTCTTCAAAACTATCTCTAGCTATGGGCTAACCTAGAGAAAAAAGTGAAAACAAAATCTTCCAAAATGTGTACATTTTATCCAAAAAATACGTATTTAGTGTTAATTGTTATTGTGTTAAACGTTTATGTATGTAATAGTGATAACAGTAGTTCAAGTAACCATTTATCAGAGCAAGTTCTTCACAATACGGCTACAAACAAAAATGATAGTAAAGATTCAGAAAATAATAATACAAGTGAAGGTCTAAAAACCGCAAGAAGTTACAGTGATTTAATAAAGAGTATGGAAGCTAAAAACGAAAGGTTACAATCAAGTGACACTACTGACGAATATAACAATGATAGTGATATTTTTAATTATAATGAGACAGAGCCTTGTGTTGGTGATCCAGCATATTGCAACATGACCAGAGAAGAATACATAGAAATGCTTAATGACTATATATTTCCTCAACCTTACGAATGGGTTTTAATAGCAACGCATGCCATAGTATTCGTGATTGGACTTATAGGAAATGCTCTAGTGTGTATAGCAGTGTATAGAAACCATTCAATGAGGACTGTAACAAACTACTTTATAGTGAATCTAGCTGTTGCTGATTTTATGGTGATCCTAATTTGTTTGCCACCGTCAGTGCTGTGGGATGTGACTGAAACATGGTTCTTTGGCACGGAAATGTGTAGGATTGTTTTGTACTTTCAGGTGAGTGTTTTTTATACTATTGTAAAATGTACAATAATAAATTGTTTAACTATTTTAAGTCAACAGTCTCAGTGGTCTAATCAACCACAGCCCGGCCCTTGCAAACTGCAGCGCATCGTCTGTTGTCCGTCCATATTTTGTAAATCGTAGAGTTTAAAATGGCTTGTAACTGACAGCGGACGACCGGCCTCTTATGTTTGTACGGCTGGGTATTATTTTGATTTAGTATAATATATTGCCGTGTAGTGTCGGCTTAGAATAGTACTACCCCGTATCTACCGATGGGTGTACGTAAGAGGCGACTAACGGTATTGGGGCTTTTAAGGGATTTTTTGGCGATGCGGCTGGAGACCCATCAATCACCAACAACCTTTACTTCACCATCCTTTTCCCACTCAATTTTCCAAAAGTATATGAGGAATTGCTAATTCCTTAGCTCTGGCTACCCCTTCTAGGGATTTATACCCGTGAGTATATGTTATGTTATGTTACAATATAGATAAGATTCATTTTTGTTTTCGGTTTTCAATCTACCGTCACACAAAAATTTTTGTCAACAATCACTTATTTATCAGACACTTTAATTTAGTGTATTAAGCACAAATTTGTATTGTCTCCGAAAGAGTGGTCTCCCCTAACACAGGTTTTATAACTTAAAAGGGGAGTCTGATGTACCATTGTTAACTTTATGCTTAATAAAACTTATTGATTTATTAAGTTAAGCGAGAGTAATGAATTGGGAATAATGAAAATAATGCTTGTGAAATTATTCGCTTACCATTCTAAAATATAAAAAAGCACAATATTAAAATTTTCATTTATATTTCTGCCAAACCACTTCTCAGAGTACAAACTGTTGTAATTTTTTTCAGGCATTGCTTGTTGTACTGTTATACTGTAAAATAAATATCTACAAGTAAATGGAACGAAAAACTTTGTTCTAAAATCGGACAATACTAGGAATTCATTAAATGTAAATGCTACGTTGAATTTCTACAAAATGTTTCTTTGTAACATAAATTAAATTTAACCGGTATTAGATTACTTGGCATGTCAAATATTCCTTGAAGCTAGCTTGTTAATGTAAAAATTTCTTAATTTATTTACTAACGAGAAAGTGGGGATCATATTGCATGTTGGAAGCAATAAAACGAAAATAATACGTTGAATTCCTCTATAAGATTAAAGAAGTAATTTTGTGTTTGTGCCGTGTAGTGCCAGCTTAGAATGTCACTACCCCTTTCTACCCAAGGGTGTCATAAGAGGCGACTAAAGGTATGGGGCTTTTGTAGGAGGTTTTAGGGCGATGCGATTGAAGACCTCTAATCAACGATCCCTTATTTCTACCATCTTGTCCCCTATCAACTTCCAAATGTGGCTGAGGAGTTTGTAGCTCTGAAGCTCTAGATACCCCTTATCGGAATTTATGGCCGTGAGTATATGCATGTAAGTATGCATATAATTTTGATACTGAATTTATCACTTGACTGAAACAATCACCTGGTGCTTAGAGACCCATGATTCGCTTGGGCAGAGTGTACTCGAGTGCCGGCTTACTGCCGTTTTGTACGAATACACTGTCAATTGAATAAGTGCAATTGTCTGTATGAAAAGCGGGTCTTCTACTCATTGAGCTATAACGGTTATTGTTTGAATACTTTTTTTTTTATATAAGTGCAGCCTGATAGATAGAAATCTTGTAGTTATCCACGAATACATTGTCACATTACGAAGTGAGAAACCATGTATTAAGTCTCAAATCATTTTTCTCACCCTTAATAGAAACGATAAGTAGAAATTATGCCTTTAAAATGCTATTCATTTTGGAAACACAACACAAGAGTGTAATTTAATATGCTATAATATTAACCCTTAGCCACCTGACGTGTTTTTCAGTTACACTACGACCTGACGTCGGTCATTGAGACCGCTTGCGTATTTACTATGTTGAATTATTTTATTGTTATATATTATTTTAAATGACAGTCAGATATGTATGTTTATTATATTTTTATTAATTTTAAGTTTTAAAACAATACAAAAATCTTTATTTACTTATCCTTAATCGACACTTAACATAAACATATGAAATTATAGAACATAAATTAATAACTTTGGAAATTAGAAATCTGAGTAGGAATTTTAAGTGCGACATAATATTATTTACTTATTTACTATCAGTTCAACATATTTTCTTAAATTCTAAATCACTTTTGGCTCAAACAAGGCATATTTTTTATAAAATCACAACTTGCAAAGTTTAACAAGTTGCGGCGACAATCAAGGCACATTTTTTGACTGCATTCAATGCAAATCGGATTTTTACATACAAAACACATATAAGCTGTTTTACGCTTCTTTTTAGGGTCACATGTTGAACAAGTCTTCCGTTTTTCAAGCTTTTCAGAATTGTTAGATGATGATGTGCTGGGCGTTTGTTCGGTAAATACTATGTAGTAAAAATAACGTAACTACCTGAGGTCGGTCACTCAGACCGCTCACGAAATATAATTACCTATAATTCACAACTGCGCGCACGTCCGGAGCTGCCGAGCGCGTGGCGCATACAGACGGTGGATTAGAAAAAGTACATGAACGGACGGTTGCGCCGCGCGCATAGCATTAGATTTATTTTAAAAATAAAATTACCAGAGTCTGTGATACCGACGTCAGGTGGCTAAGGGTTAAATTGAATCGGGAATGGAACTCGTTATCTCAATATTCTGAGTTGATAGCTCTATTTTAAGAACACAGAGGCAACTATGAAGACAACATATTTATTCTGCACTCACAGTTTTGAAAAGAAATGTACCCACACTACAAATACACTAAAAATTATATTTTTTTCACAATAATCCTTTTTTTTTCTGTGTGAAACTGTATATATGTTTAAAAATGATTGAATCATTTACGGTGCGTCGGTTTTTTTGCTGTTTGATGTAGATATTAATATTATTTATAAGATAAATATGAAATGTCACCCAGGTGCATACGTTGTCAGCTTTGGTGACAAAGCTGAATTTATAGTTACGTAAAAATAATTTATATATAATACCTTTTAGTACTTGTAATTTTACATACATACATATACTCACGGCCATAAATCCCAGAAAAGGGTAGCCAGAGCTTCAGAGCTAGAAACTCTTCAGCCACAATTGGAAGTTGATAGGGGACAAGATGGTAGAAATAAAGTATCGTTGGTGATAGGTTAGTTGAGTGATATATAATGGGTTTCCAACCGCTTCACCCAAAAATTCATCTTCATTCTTGACGCCTGCCTTTTTGAGTACACTCTCAATTAGGTGCAATTGTGCCCTCCGTGGTCGTCCTCTACTAACATTACCTTCCACATTAGCTCTGTAGATCCCTTTAACGAATTTCCTAACATTCATCCTCTAAATTTTTAACATGTATGAACATAAGTCTTTGCTTTCAATACGGTCATAGGTCGATCAGCATGAGCATTACTAGCACGAACGACCTTTTAACTAGATTACGCTTCGTATAAAACGGCCATCTCTTTCACACTTCGAATTGTACACTTTTATCTCATTCATACCTACAGAGTAACGATAAAATAACAACATGTTGCTGTGTAGTGTCGGCTTAGAAATAGCACTACCCCTCTACTCCCGTGGGTGTACGTAAGAGGTGACTAACGGTATTGGGGCTTTTTAAGGGATTTTCGGGCGATGCGGTTGGAGACCCATCACCATCACCAACAACCTTTATTTTACCATCTTTTCCCCACGCAACTTCCAAAAGTGGCTGAGGAATTTATAATTCGTTAGCTCTGGCTACCCCGTTTAGGGATTTATAGCCGTGAGTATATGTATGTATGTATGTTATGGGGCTTTAATACAACAAACGTGATTTGTTGCTCATTTTTGCACATTTTTTATAAGTGTTACCTTCATTCTCTCGTCACTTTTAACAATAATTTTCCAGCATTTATAGATTATTATAACGCTGTTACATGGTTTTTGCATATTACTCGTGTGTTAGTCGGCTAGATTAAGTTTCAAATATGTTTCTATACCTTCGTTATTACATTCACTATCTGAAATGTTGCTTCTATATTAAGAGTCTTAAATTTTTTCTCAACTCTAAATAAAAAAACCAAATATCTACACCAGCTTAAAAATATATAGAATAAAATACCACTCGAAAACAGGTGATAAAAGTTTCGTTTTCTTGGTCACATAATCCTGACATACCGTTCTTATCTGCCAGTTCACACGAGGCAGGGGTTACGGGGCATTACTAAATCAGTGAGCGGAAACTCAAGAGATCCGGAAACAAGCGGTGAGAATAGTTTGAGGTTTATCCTTGAAGGTTTGCAATGTCTGTTGTGAGTTTGGATATTTTTGTATTTTATTTTATAGAGACACTTATTTATGCGTAATTGAAAACATTTTTTCAGAATAAATATATAAATATACTAGCTTTTTGCGCGCGACTACATCCGCGTGGACTACTCGTACATTTTTTGTATCCGATTTACATCCAATATACCAAAACACTATCTTAAATTCTGTTTTTTTTTATATTTTTATTCCCGTGGGCGTTGTAAGAGATATAAAGAACACACATACACACACACACTCACATACTATTGTACTAGAGGAGAACACGATTTTTATTTGATAAAGAAAAAATAAAATTTTGTAATATTGATGTCCATGCCACAGGTTCGACCTATTATGGCATCAATGTTCACTAATGTGTATACTACGAGGGCGGGTCAATAAGTCCGTGACTTTTGGAATAAAACACAGATTTTTTGATAAAAAAATAATTTTATTTTTTAACGTAGTCTCCCTTGAGCTCTATACACTTTGTCCAACGCTTCTCCAATTTTCTTATCCCTTCCAAAAAAAAAGATTTGTCGAGGTCCTCAAAATAGGCCTTTGTTTGCGAGATGACTTCATCATTGGAGACAAATCTTTTTCCACCTAGCCATTTCTTCAGGTTTGGGAATAATAATAGTCGCCTGGAGCCAAATCTGGAGAATAGGGCGGATGAGGGAGCAAGTCATAGCCTAATTCATGGATTTTTGCCATGGCAACTGCATATTTGTGCACCCTTGCATTGTCTTGGTGGAAAAGAACTTTTTTCTTGGCCAAATGAGGTCGGTTTTTTTCGAAATCGTCATTAAATCGGTCCAATAAGTTGGTATAATATTCCCCATTGATTGTTCTTCCCTTTTGTAGGTAGTCAATGTGGATTATCCTGCGTGCATCCCAAAAAACAGTCGCCATAACTTTATTGGCTGACAACCTTGGCCTTCTTTGGCGCCGATTCACCCGTAGAAACCCACTGTTTTGACTGTTGTTTGGTTTCTGGTGTGTTGTCATGGATTCATGTTTCGTCCACGGTTACAAAACGGCGCAAAAACTCCTCCACATTGCGATTAAACAACGCCAAACCTTCCTGTGAAGTAGTTACACGATTGCGTTTGTGGTCGACTGTGAGCAAACGCGGCACCCATCTTGCGGAAAGCTTTTTCATGCCCAAGTGATCATTCAAAATTGAAACCACAGAGCCATGCGAGATCCCTACGGCCTTCACAATCTCTCGCACTTTCAATATTTGGTCGGCAAACACCATATCGTGAATTTTTTCGATTGTTTCGGGTTTAGAGACCTCAACTGGGCGTCCAGGACGTTCGGCATCTTCAGTGCTTGCACGGCCACAACGAAATTCAGTAAACCTCTTTTTTACCATTGAAATCGATGGTGCAGAGTCCCCATAGTATTTATCAAGCTTACCCTTGGTCTCGGTAATGGTTTTTTTTCGCAAGAAATAATGCTTAATAAGCACACGAAATTCACTTTTTTCCATTTTCTCCTCAAATTTGTCAGTAGTCTGATAAAAATAGCTGTCAAACACAAACTAAATGACGCAGCAAGTTAAAATTTAGACAGTAGTCAACTGACAGATGCCTGTTCACAGGAGCAGTGTTGCTGTTTCAGTAAAGATGTCAGAAATTCAAAAAGTCACGGACTTATTGACCCGCCCTGATACCTTCCTTCAAATGTAAATCCAATTATTTTGTAGTGCTCTAGCTATGACTGTATTAGGTTTTAATTGTAAATAAAGATTATTTTTATTATTATTATTGAGGCTTTTGAAGAGATTATTGGGCGATGCAGTTGAAGACCCATTTGACTACCATTTCGCCATTCAACTTCCAAAAGTGGATAAAGAATTACTATCTTTGGCTACCCTTTTTTTGGGATTTATTGCCGTTAGTATATACTCATGATTGCTTGATAGATGAATTTCATATATTCCTTTTTTGTAGTGGTTATATCAGTCAATCGCATCAAATTTCAAATTTCTAGATACATTTTTATTTATAGACAAAAATCTGTATACTATATTTCAATCCCTTAGGGGGTGAGTTCTAAAAAACCTTTTTAATTGTTCATAAGAATCATGAGACAAACCATTTTGTACCAAGTTTCTATGTTTGAAAATGAGAATATCTTTAGTAAGTATGGCTAGCAGTTTGGCGACCCGGTGCTGCCCCCTACAATGAATGTTGGTGATGTGTGAGAGATAGCAGCCAATCAGTTATCGGTCAATAGATGGCGGTACTAAATTAAAATTTAGATATGTGCTATTATTAACTAACTATGCATTCTGAGGCTTAAACAGAATATTAATTTATGCGTAAGTATAGCACAATATATATATGAGAATATTAGTTTAAGAATAGTTAAAAAAATAAAAGTTATAAACATATTCTCAAACCTACCAAATGAATACGCAAAATTCATACAATATACTTTCAATTATAATTATTCATACATATTCGCATAGTTGAATCTGAAAGAGAAGGAATAGTGTTTCCTATTATTCTAAGCTAATACAAAAGCAAAAAAAATCGCAAAAAGATTGTGATGCCCGAGATTTGAACTTGGGTCTTCCGATGGATTAGTATTAACCGAACGGTATACCGCTATGCCGCGAAGACGTTAGTGTTGACTTCAAAATTTTGATAAGCTATATATCTAGTAGTCATACTATTGACTAACAATTAACATAACATACATAACATAACATAAACGTTCACGCCGTTTATCCCCGAAGGGGTTGGCAGAGGTACCAATACTCCTGAACTCACATGGCAAGCGCCATCTAGTTTCCAGAGAAGGTACCCACGTTTTGCTTAGACAGTGTACTCACGTGATAGGGGGCAGGCCTATCGCCGTTTTTTACCAATACACTGTCACATGACTAAGTACAACTCAGCCATGTGGGTTTCCTCACGATGTTTTCCCTCACCGTTAGCAACCATGATAAATTAACCACACATAAAATAAATAAAATAAATAAAATAATCATTTATTTCAAAATAAAAAGATAAATCTTTGTTTTTTGAACGTCAAATTTTAACTTAATACTAAGTTTACTTCGGATTCGGAAGGTGTTTTGTTGAGAGAAGAACCCGTAAGAAACTCGTCAACACACATCTTTTTTTAACGTCCATTACAATTTTGGTGTTAGCCCGGAAACATCCTGCACAGAGCCCTGATGACACCAAGCCACTTCATCATTAATGTAATCATTGACATTGTAATAGGCTTTCGAACTAAGATTTCTTTTAACTGCTGCTTTGAATTTTGTTTCTGTTAAATTTAAAATGTCCTCAGGTATTTTATTATACATTTTTACGCATAACCCCATGAAAGATGTATTTACTTTTGACAATCTGTATTTTGGTACTGATATTTTATTGTTGTCTCTCAGGTTTCGAATATGTCTGTCACAATTTTTCACAAAAGAGGCCTGATTCTTTCTTACATACATAATATTTTCATAAATATATTGACATGGCAGTGTCATTATATTTATTGTTTTAAACAATTCCTTCAGGGAATCTCGGGATCTCAAATTGTATATAGCTCTTATTGCTCTCTTTTGGAGAATAAATATGGAACCAACATCAGCTGCTCTGCCCCAGAGTAAAATACCGTAAGACATTACACTATGAAAATAGTTGTAATAAACTAATCGAGCTGTCTGTACATCTGTCAAATGTCTTATTTTCCTAACGGCATATGCAGCACTACTTAGCCTGCCAGCTAGTGAGCTAATGTGGGGTCCCCATTGGAGCTTGGAGTCCAGAGTTATCCCTAAGAAAACTGTGTTATCCGAAAATACTAACTTTTCATTATTTAAAATTATTTCGTTATCAACGCACCTAACATTAGGTAATACAAATTTAATGCATTTGGTTTTTTTACCATTCAGTACAAGATTATTGGAAGCAAACCATGTTTGAATCTGTGAAACCGTGTTATTCACCTCGTCAATATTCTGATTATTTCTTTCAACGTCAAATACTAAAGAAGTATCATCAGCAAATAACACTATCTCGGACATTTTCTCGACCATGAACGGCAAATCATTAATATAAACTAAAAATAAAAATGGGCCCAAAATAGAACCCTGCGGAACACCCATTTTTACATGAGTTCCAGGTGATATTGCATTATTGATTTGCACTTTCTGTATCCGATCCGAAAAGTAAGACTTTATTAATTTAAGTGCGTCACCTTGTATGCCATAATGTTCTAATTTAATAAAAAGGATTTCATGATCTGCACAATCAAATGCCTTCGTAAGATCGCAAAACAAACCAATAGCATCATTTTTGCGTTCCCACGAATCAAAAATGTGTTTCATTAAGGCAACGCCTGCATCGGTGGTAGAGCGGCCCTTCGTAAAGCCAAATTGTTTTGGATGAAACAATTTGTTTGAAGCGAAATGCAAAAGCATTTGATTGAACATTAGTTTTTCAAATATTTTACTTAAAACTGGCAGAATTGATATGGGTCTATAACCATCAGGACTAATTTTATCTCCTCCGGATTTAAGAAGTGGTACAATTTTACTATGCTTCATGAGATTTGGAAAGATTTTATTTCTTATACATTCATTAAATATATCTGCTAAATATGGAGCCAAAGTTACAATAAAATTATGGCAAACTTTCACTGACATACCCCAAATGTCTTCAGAACTTTTTAGTTTAAATGATTTAAAACATTTTTCGATATCTGTAGGGCTGACATCTTTAAAACAAAACAAAGTTTCGCATCTATCAACATTTTGTTGTAACAAGTGTTGAGCTTTTATGACCGATGTGTTTAAATATTCAGTTGTTTTTGATGGTATGTCAGTAAAATATTTTTCAAAAATACAAGCGATTTCCTCATTAGAGGTAGTCAGACCTTTATCAGATCGAACACAGAACTCCTGATCACATGGTTTACCTCGGCCTGTTTGGGTGTTGATAATATTCCACACTGTTTTAACTTTATTATCGGATGTTCGGATACGTCGGCTTAGGTATCTGGCTTTAGCCTCTTTACATACTTTATTAAATATTTTTGAGTATTTTTTTACATATTCACTCAATTCATTATTATTACTATAAGCTTTTTGATCATATAAATCGAAGAGTTTTTCTCTTGATCTATAAATACTTGGTGTTGCCCACTCACAAAACTTAAATTTACTGGTAATAGTTAAATTTTTTACATTGAAAATTTCATTAAACTCATTTATCAGAACATTTTATAAAAGATATCATAGCTAGTATCTGAGTTTTTATTAATTGTAAATGTAGGCAACTTAGAGCTTATTATATTTATATATTTTTCTACTTTAGTAGCAGTAATATGCCTTTTTTTAATAACAATTTTTGGTTCTGGTATCTCTAGAGGAAAGCTAACAAAAAGGCCGCTGTGATCAGACTTTAGTTTATTTATAACACTTTTACTTGAAAAATCTGCATTAGTAAATACATTATCTAAGCATGTTTTGATTCTAGTCGGTTCCAAGAATAAATTTTCTAAATTGAACGATTGGAATAAACTCATCAACCGTGTTTTAAGATAACTGTCTTGTAGGAGATCCACATTGAAGTCTCCACATATTATTATACGTTTTTTATTCCTGAAAACTTTGCTTAATACATCTTCCATTACATTTTCGAATTTATCATAATTTTGGTTATAAGGGGGTCGATACACACATACTAAGAAATAGTTTTTTAACTCTATGCAGGATAATTCCACGACTTGCTCAACGCTTAACTTTACAATATCATTACGAATTTTTGATTTAATATTATTTTTTAAAAATATAGCGGAGCCACCACACGCTTTAGAATTGCGGCAGTAGTTGCTAGCTAAATAATAGTTTTCAAAACCAAATATGAGTTCGCAATTCTTAAGCCAGTGTTCAGTAACACATAAACAATCTATTTCATATTTTTCCAAAAACAGTTCTATTTCTAATTCTTTACAAGAAAACCCCTGAGTATTTTGACATACAAGTTTAAACTGGGAGACTCCTTGTAAAGTATTCTTTTTATTAATATTGCCAGAAGAACCTCCTTCCTTGTTTACAATATTGATGTTAGGTGACGACTTAAGGACGACAGGAGGCTCTTCCATTGTCACTCTTAAAAGTTTAAATTATGGTTTCCACCATCGCATACTAGAAGTAAGTTTCCCCTTATATTAAATATATGGGGGTCAGATATATTATATGCTAATAATTTAGCAATGTTCCGCTTTTGATTTAAGGGTATGTATACAGTACCCAGTCGAGAATTTGAATAAGGTAAAAACTTATTCAAATCCAAACAAAACAAATTGTCGCTTTGACAACATGTCACGTGACATATTAAATTATTCATAATATGAATATTGTCATTCTGCTTCATATTAAGTAAGTATGGAAAGGTACAAAATATAAATTTACATTTATATATTTTTTGTATTTCCAAAAGTTTATTTATACTTTTATTTAATAAATACTTATTTAATCCTATACTATTGCCGACCAGTACGACAATCGTTGTATATTCGTCATAAGTGCCTAATAATATTCGTTCTACTATATAATTAAAGTTTGCACCCGTATAGCAATGGTTAATGACCTGTTGATTAAGATACTTATTTCGTATTTCGCCAAAACCTACGGCCATGCCGTCCGAAAATACTAATGTTCTGTTTGCCGGCGGCGGCCGCGTGCTAACAGTTGGTAATGTAATCCCATTACTTGGTTGGGGTGACTGAGATATAACGCTATTTGAGGAAATATGACTATTCAGAGTAACCGTCTCTTTGTCTATAAGACTGCCGATATGTTTGTATCTTAAATGCAGATCTTCCTGACTAACAATCAGCTCACTCAGTTTATCATTCAAACTATCTATTTGGTTTAGTAAATCAATTTTTCTGTAAGACTTGTTTATGAATTTTATACTATTTTTCATACTTATAAGACTTTTGTTTGTGTTGTATATACGTTTTTTAACTAATTTATATTTTTTACACTGTTTACGACTGAAAGTTTTTGAATATTTAAAAGAGGTCATAGAAGATAATGATTCTGCCTCAAGTTCGGCACATAAAGAAACTGCGTGAGAGTCTTCGTGAATATTCTTTATTCTATGGAATTCCGCCAATTGAGCGTGTGCCTCTGCCAACTGCTCATTCAGAATATGAATTCGCTCTAAAGCTACTTCATGCTTTGCGCACTGATCCTCATGCTTTAATATTAATATCTGCTGGTTTTCTAATTCCACTTGAGAAATGTCGTAAGATTCACGAAGCAACACTGACTTTAGAAAAGAGAAATTGGTGTAGGCCCGTCCCAGGATTGGAACTCACGCCCTTCTGTTTTTCGGGCGGGTGTTCTACCCACTGGACTATCATGTCGCTAACAATTAAATGGACATTTATTTTGATGAAAATAGATGAAGCCCTTATTCTTTCTAAAAAGAATATTAATGTGGAGTCTGATAAAGTAATTCGATGAAAAAATAAATCGTGTAAATATGGGGAGCCATATAAAAGTTATGATTTTTTTATGTAGGAACGAAATCCGGGATAAATGATATCCTATATGTTGGCCAGGTGTATAAGCTACATTTATACCAAATTTGATCGAGATCCATCTGGTAGAATTACCGTGATGACCGGACATACAGACAGACAGACAGACAGTAATTTTTTACATACATACATACATATACTCACGCCGTTAATTCCCATTGGGGTAGACAGAGACTATCGATCGCCACTTAGTACGATCCTGGCAAACCTCTCATGCTTCGTCTACATCCATCAATCTTTTCATACATGCTCTTTTATTCTTCATACTTCGGACGCCTGCCTTTTTGAGCACACTTTCAATTTAGTCCAAGTGTGTCTTTCGTGGCCGTCCTCTACTAACATTACCTTCCACATTAGCTCTATACATACCTTTTACCAATTTCCTATCATCCATCCTCTCGATGTGCCCAAACCATCTCAACATTCCTTTTTCTATCTTACTTACAATATCATCTTTTATACCATACCTAACCTTACATTACAAACTTTTCTGAGGGACCTTATTTCTACTGCATTCACTCTGTTTTCATGCTTCTTCTGCCACACCCAACATTCACTGCCATACATAAGCGTAGGAACAAGAACGGCATCATGCACAGCTATTTGGGCCCTTTCGGACACCGATTGACTAGACATTAGACTATCCAATGCTCCATTAATCGCATTACCCTTTTTCACTCTTCTCTCAATATCTTCATCACATTTTCCATCCCTTGTAAACAAACTTCCCAGATATACAAACTTCTTCACCTGTCCACATCCTTACCATCAATCGCAATCACGCATTCTGTCACATCTTCCTGTCTCTCAAAAACCATCGTTTTGGTCTTATCCACATTCACCCTCATTCCCTTTCTTACAAAAGACTCACATACAATATTCATCATCTCTTGCAACTCTTCTGCCGATGATGCAAGTAGCACTTGATCATCAGCATACAAGAGGCATTTAATGATGAATCCACCCATTCTTAGTCCATAATCACTTTCACGCAACTCTGTCAAACAGTCATCCATGAACAAATTGAAGAGCCACGGAGAAGCTACACATCCCTGTCGGACCCCCCTAGAGATTCCGAACCAGTCAGTGTTTTCCCCGTTTACTCTTACACATGCACAGAATCTCTCTCTTACAGAATCCTCATAGAGTGATACCAATGCACGTATAAGTTGACTCCCCAGACCGAACTTGGATAACATCTCCCATAAACCCTTTCTTACCACCCTATCATACGCCTTCTCTAAATCAATGAAGGAGCAATACACCTTACAAAAAGCGCAAATTTGGCTTTAATATCCAAAATTGAAACATATTCAACCGGTTTTTAATTTTTTTTCTTAAATGTACAGTTCTGACCTCGGTACAGTCTTATTATAGTATAGATAGATATACATACATACATACACTCACGGATATAAATTCGGAATAAGGAATAACTCAGCCAATTTTGGAAGTTTTTGTTGGTGGGTCTCCAACCGCATTGCCTACATAGCCCCAATACCAATAGTCGCCTCTCACTTACACCAACGGGGAAAAAACGGGGTAGTGCCTTTTTAAGCCGATACTACACATTCCTATTCATCTGCTTTCTAAACTCAAATTAAAAGACGAAATATCCACACCATCTTCAAAATATATACAATAAAATACCACCCGAAAACAGGTGATAAAAGTTTCGTTTTCTTCGTCACATAATCCTGACATACCGTTCTTATCTGCCAGTTCACACGAGGCAGGGGTTACGGGGCATTACTAAATCAGTGAGCGGAAACTCAAGAGATCCGGAAACAAGCGGTGAGAATAGTTTGAGGTTTATCCTTGAAGGTTTGCAATGTCTGTTGTGAGTTTGGATATTTTTGTATTTTATTTTATAGAGACACGTATTTATGCGTAATTGCAAATGTTTTTTTCAGAATTTATTTTTATATGTATACATACACTCACGGCTATAAATCCCTAGATGGAGTAGCCAGAGCTTCGGAATAAGGAATTCCTCAGCCAATTTTGGAAGTTGAGTAAGGAAAAGTTTGTAAAGCAAAAGTTTCTGTTGATGGGTCTTCAACCGCATCGCTTAAAAAGCCCCAATAGCATTAGTCGCCTCTTACTTACGCCAACGGGAACAAACGGGGTAGTGCTTTCCTAAGCCGACACTGACCAGTCTTCTTCTTCTTCCATCTAAACTCTGAATAAATAGAACAAATATCCGCATCATCTCCAATATCGAAACTTAAGAGATCCGGAAACAAGTGGTGAGAATAGTTTGATGTTTATCCTTGAACGTTTGTAATTAATGGCTGTTGTGTGTTTGGATCATGGATATATTATGCTATTCTGACGAATATATAGATAATAGCGAGACATAACCCTAAAGGGTAACATTTCGAAAATTCGAATATTTCAAATCCGAAATTCATTATTTAGAAAACTGTTCACATAATTTACGTATCACAGATGCTTTATTTTCCACAACTTCATTAGTACATAAATACATTTTCTAGAAGTATCACTTCCCAGAAAAACTAAAACCAGATTATTAAAATGATTTTTTTGCTTTTACCAACAATATCTTTTACTATAATCTCATTATTCCACAAGTTTAAAAGACCGAAGTAACTTTATCTATAGTCTTACATATCGTAAATCTCTTTAACTAGATATTTTTTATGTTAGAAAAAATGTATAAATAGAACGCGGATGCATGCCTGTTTGTATGTATACTTGCTTGCTTGTTTGCATGCTTGGTTGTATGTAGAGGGGGTGCAGGGGGGCAGAGCCCCCCTGATTTTCGAAAGCCCCCTGCAGACAAAGAAAAGTTAGGTTACATTCAGTTAGGTTAGGTTAGGTTAGATTATGTATAAAACGAGCGAGCGTAGCGCAGCGGAGCGAGCACCTAAATCCCTGATGCATGGTATACTACTAAGCGGGGTATACTTCTAACTTAAAATATGCCTGCAAAATTATTCATAGCAGTAGGTATCATTCAATACATCTGCATTTCAAATATATGGAAAATAATTTTTTGGAATAGTGATTATTTGGAAAAGCAATATTGCGGAATTAAGGTATATCTGGTTTTCGATTCTTTGGAATCCGTTCTAGTGGTTAATCAAAATGATAGTAAACAAAAACAAAAACCAAACGATAATCTGGAATGTTAGAATATAGTATATGAAATTTCGGTGAAACATTATTATGGTAATTAAAAAAAAGGCGATTAGTTTTCGGTAAAATAATATTCGGGTTTAAAAGTTTCGGATATACAGTATGTAACCATTTACGTATTTCATACTTTTGCCAATTACTTCTTATAACTGTAACTGTAATATTGTGATAGAAGATATCTTTTATCATATATTTCCATAGTTTGTTTTGCTTAAGATCTAAAATTAAGCCTAAAGACTTGTAATTGTTCCAGTCTTAATTTAGAATAGCAATAAGCGTATTTTTTCATACCATCCTCTTTTGATAATTTTCATTTCAGACTTTCTCCTTTGTAGGCACTTTTTCAGTTAGATTTTTAAACATCTTTCGCGACCATCCTACTAGCAGCAGCATCTTTAAAAAAACATAAGTGTCCAATCAATAATACCGGAATTAATAAAACTCAAACGTTATCCCCAAAGAGGTTGGCAGCTGTACTAATACTTCTGAACATCAAGTGATATTGTCACCTTAAATTTGAACCCTCGTCGTCTGCACAATAAGCGGTGTTCGACCCACTGAGCTATCACGGCTAGAATTAATCTCTTTCAAATTAAGTACACATTCACCTTCTAACAATCTTGTGTAGGTATCTATAGTCTTCCGTCTTCGGAATATTCACAGTTCAATAAATTTGCTTTAGACTCCATTAGCACTTTTACCTATCCCTCACTCTTCATCAATCTTTATCAGTTAGATTTTTTACCTCGTCACGCTCTTTACTCATTAACCCCATTTTATTTTATTTAGAACAATTTTTTTTTCGTTCGTTTTAATATAAAATTAAAAGATATAACATTTTATTAAAAATTTGAAATCGCTTGCTTACTTTTACTCACGTATATTATTCCCATTTGGGTAAGCAGAAACTTAGCCAAAAGGGTGTCGTCTTAGCATGTGTGTCTGGAACGGGACACAGGCCATTCCGAGACACGGTGGTTTTAAGTATTAGGAATACTTAGTCATATTAAACCATGCTGGCTTCGTTGATAGGCAGACTACTGACTACTATCTTATCTACCATCGTGAGCAGCCGGGATCGACGCATTTACGCCCTCCACATAGTATTCAGAATCTTAATTTTCAACAAACAGGTGCTTTAAGTTTGCAATATTGTCGTACCAAACTGGATTATATCACACAAATAAATTTTATTAAATTAACCCCTAAGAATCGAACCTTAGTAGACCCCGGATTGTATTAAAAACATTTAACTCATAAATTACTCGTATGTAGACAAGCAATAATATTATTTATACTTGTTTCATATAGTTCAATCTTATTTCATCAATTAATATTCTTTTTATTGTTCCCATTCTAACTATAAACTAAGTCTCATTCTTCACAGAAATATCATTTAATATAAACTATACCCTGATACTCGTAAATAATACGAATTGTGAGAAATATAAAGCGATTAATTACCCGCCTAAGTTTCAGCTCAAATATAGCTACAAAAATAAGTTAAACATTCGTTCATTAGCCGTATGAATATTTCATTCTGTTTCATAAAATGTTCTAGAAAAAGTGACCTCGTGAATAAACATCATATTAATGTTGTCGGTCATATTCCAAATGCTAGCATTTTCATTTTAAGTATAGCGTCACTAGAATAAAATATATTGCCGTGTAGTGTTGGCTTAGAATAGCACTACCCCATTTCTACCCGTGGGTGATCGTAAGAGGCGACTAAGGGTATAGGGGCTTTTTAAGTGATTTTTGGGCGATGTGGTTGGAGACCCATCACCAAAAACGTTTATTATTATCATCTTTTCCCCAATCAACTTCCAAAAGTGGCTGAGGAATTTATCATTCCAAAGCTCTGGCTACCCCGTTAAGGGATTCATAGCCGTGAGTATATGTATGTATGTATGTAGAATAAAATATTCAACGCAATCTTGTGTTTTTAACTCAACAAAACCAATATTCGTATCGTTTGTGTGTATGAACACGGTCTCAAACTCAACCCATTCAAACTCAAACGTTTACAACGTACGAGTATATCCCCGAGGTAGGCAGAGACTATTTATCGCCACTTCGCACGATCCTGACAAACCTCTCTAGCTTCGTTTACATCCATCAATCTTTTCATACATGCTCTTTTATTCTTTTATTTTTTTATTATCAATAGTCTCTGCCTACCCCAATGGGAACTGATGGCGTGAGTATATGTATGTATGTATCCCCGAGGTACTAATACTTCTGAATATCACGTGACGTTGTCACCTGGTGTTCAGAGTACCCACGTTTTGCTTGGACAGTGTACTCACGTTATAAGGGGCAGGCCTATCGCCGTTTTGTACAAATACACTATCACATGAAAAAGTACAACTTAGCCATGTGGGTGGGTTAGCCACTTAACGATGTTTCCCTCATCATTAAAACCCATTATAAATTAACCACACATATGACTTTTAAAAAGACAAATTGGTGTAAGCCCAACTTGGGATTTGAACCTCATAGTCTGCACGGTAAGTGGTGTTGGAATTAATTTCTGTTAAGATTGCATCTTCTTGTGAATCTTATTCGTGCATCAATTACATACATAACATAAACATAACATATACTCACGGCTATAAATCCCTAGAAGGGGTAGCCAGAGCTAAGGAATTAGAAATTCCTCAGCCACTTTTGGAAATGGAGTGGGGAAAAGATGGTAAAGTAAAGGTTGTTGGTGATGGGTCTCCAGCCGCATCGCCCAAAAATCCCTTAAAAGCCCCAATACCGTTAGTCGCCTCTTACGTACACCCATCGGTAGAAACGGGGTAGTGCAATTCTAAGCCGACACTGTACACTGTATCAATTATATCTCATATAAATGTCCTTAAGATTAGCATGAATCTTAAACAATTAAAAAACAACAAGTCAGCAAGTGCAAAAAGGTGTTGCCTACGGGAACAATGGGCGTGAGTATAAATAAATAGGTAGCAGGGTGAGGACAATACGAGTCTTACGGCACTGCTTTTGAAGGCAAGTAGAACATCGATCTTGAGGGTCCTTCAAAGTTGTTAAACACCGTTCTTCATGATAAATTCACGAAATAAGAGTGTGTGTCGGAGATATTTCTTTATGTAGAGTAATAATCCCTTTTTACAGAGAGCCAACAAACTGTCAACGATTTTCAGCATCATAAAAACTCATGTTTCAAAAAAAGGTTATTTTGTATAGTCCATACTTACATACATAAACTCATGGCATTATTTCCGATTGGAATAGGCAGAGACTATTGATCGCCACTTTGTACAATCCTGGCAAACCTCAACAACCTACCTACCTACCTACCTCAAACAAGATCGTACAAAGTTGCGATCGATTGTCTCTGCCTACCCCAATGGGAAGTAACGGAGTGAATAGGCTACACTTTCCAATTATTTATTACAAAACCACAACCATAACTAACCTTCCTTTTAAAATATGTGATTAATTTTTTGCGCATTTAATTCACACTTTTTATATGATAGTTATGTGAAATAGGCTTGGTTTAAATTTTTAGTATAAAACTACAGAAAAAAAAAAAATTATGAAACCAGTAATCTTCATGTTCTTAAATCTTGATCTCAACTCTATCAAAGTTAAATGTAAACGTCAATCAAATTCAGGAGTGGGTTTCAATAAAAATAAATTGATTCTACGATACCAATATCGTAAGATATTAGCTGTCTTCTATGAAATATCTATGTGCTAGAAGCCGATCAGTTTTTTTTAAATATATGCATCACAAACTTAGTATCCTCCAGACACCGTAGTCAGTACAAATCGGTTCGACAAAATGGTCCAATAATCCCCCCGCTCTCACTTCACTTCACGCCCCGCAATGTTGCAAGCTTAAACATATATCGCCGCATTCTCGTAAATTATTTTATAAGGAAAGGAAAACAGTTAGCAACTCTTTTCCTAAATTAACTACATTCATACATACTCATGGCTATAAATCCCTAGAAAGGGTAGTCAGAGTTTTAAAATAAGAAATTCATCAGCCATTTTTGGAATTTAAAGGGGGAAAAGATTGTAAAATAAGGTACAATAAAGATTGTAATACAGGTTCTTGGTAATGAGTCTCCAAACGCATCACCCAAAAATTCCTTAAGAAGCCTCAATACCCTTAGTCGCCTATACGATCACCCATGGGAAGAAAAGGGGTAGTGATGTTCTAATCCGACACTACACAGCTAAAATTAACTTCTAATCAGAAATTCAATTAATTAATTCTGTACGAAGAAGAACAACAGCAGTAAGCTGTGCAGGTGGAGTTGTAAATGTCAAAGCAGTAGAGCTCTTTTTATTTAAACACATTCTTTTAGAATTTCTACCTAAACGCAATATTATTATATTGAAAATTGGAGAAATAAAATATTTTGCGCTTGCAACATTGACATGGCGTCGCATAAAAATTCATAATTTTAACAAAACAAAATAGCTTTGAATCATCTAAAATAAGTGAAAATAAACAATAGTAAACGGTGAAACGTGATTCCCAGTCCTTTAGCTTTGATATTTACTCTATTTCGACAAGTTGGAAATACGTAAGTCGTCATTATTATTTTTTTTGTGGAGCTGTTTTGGCTTGTCACTTTCAAAGCTTCTAACCGACTGAGTGCGGGTGCGTTGCGTTGATATGCAAGAGAAACCAATGAAATAGGACTATCGATGTGGCCGTGAGCGGATTCTGGGTATTCTTTATTCTATGATATGCATTGACTGACACTCAAAACTCAAATGTTCACGCCGTATGTATCCAAAAAGGTTGGCTGAGGTACTAATACTTCTGAATACAAACATACATACATATACTCACGGCTATAAATCCCAGGAGGGGGTAGCCAGAGCAAAAGAATCAGAAGTTCCTCAGCCACTTTTGGAAATGGAGTGGGGAAAAGATAGTAAAAATAAAGGTTGTTGGTGATGGGTCTCCAACCGCATCGCCCAAAAATCCCTTAATAGCCCCATACAGTTAGTCGCCTCTTACGTATACCCACCGGAAGAAATGGGGTAGTGCTATTCTAAACCGACACTACACGGCAATTCTGAATATCGCTTGACATTGTAACATGGTGTTCAGAGTACCCATGTTTTGCTTGGACAGTGAACTCACGCGATGAGGGGCAGGCCTATCGCCGTTTCGTACGAGTACATTGTCACATGACTAAGTACAACTTAGTATCTTCATGATGTTTTCCTTCACTGTATCCATTCAATTATTTATTCTTTAAATATTTCTTGTAGTGTCAAGTTCCCCGTGTACTATTGACTAAAATTAATTATATCATATATTCGTCTAAATGAGGGCTAATTAAGTTATTTTTGGCTGTTTTTTTTTAATTTATGGAGAGTATTAATGTTTTATCGAAGAGCCATGTGTATGGAGTATATATATATTTAAACCTAATAAAAAAACACCGATTTTGCTCGTTGAGTAATTTTCAGAACTACCATTAGCAATTCATATAATACTTGATCAATGTAACTGATGAATCTGTAAATGTTGGAATAAAACGGAACAATGTCTTTAGATTCAATATTATCTCCGACTGTTTGCCGTGTTGTGGCGGCTTAGAATGTCTCTACCCCTTTCTTCCCATGGGTGTCGTAAGAGGCGAATAACGGTAGGGTGCTTTTATGAGCGGTATTTGAGAGATGCGCGATGCTGTTGGAGACCCATCACCAACGATACTTTATTTCTACCATCTCGTCCTCTTTTAACATTCAAATGAGCCTGAGGAGTTTCAAATTCCGAAGCTCTGGCTATCCTTATTTGGGGTATATGGCCGTGAGTATATGTATGTAACTCCAGTATTAAGTGAGTGTCTAATTTACAATTATAAATAAATAAATAATATATATATAATATGTAAAATAATATCCCCGAAGGGGTTGGCAGAGGTACTCATACTTCTGAACATCACGTGACTTTGACACCTGGTGTTCAGAGTACCAACGTTTTGCATGGACAGTGCGCTCACGTGATAGGGGGCAGGCCTATCGCCGTTTTGTACAAATACACTGTCACATGACTAAGTACAACTCAGCCATGTGGGTTCCCTCACCGTTAACAACCATGATAAATTAACCACAGATATGTCTTTAGAAAAGACAAATTGGTGTAGGCCCGACCCAGGATTTGAACACTAGTCGTTTGCACGATAACCGAGTGTTCTACTCACTGGGCTATCACGTTTGCTATGTATCACAAAACAAACAACAATTACAAAAAAAAGATCGGCACAAAAGCCAAAGTACAACTGGCGGTCTTATCACTAAGAGCGATCTCTTCCAGACAACCCAAGAATGGAAAGATTTGCTGGATTAAAAACATGTTCGGTAGATGTCCAATAAATTAAACTGATTTCCTTAAACCAATTCACAGCTTAAACAACTAGCTATAAAATCTGAAACCATTTTGTATTCCTTGGTAGTGTAGTGTAGAAGTCTTCTTTTAGAAGAATACTAAAAGCATTTTCCAACTTTCTATACAAATGGCAGAATAGTCCATTAAGAAACAAGAGAGCAAGTTAGTCGTTACAGCCTAGGCTGAATCTAAGGAACGCTGTAATGACTAAATTGCGCTTGTTTCATACAATTTTTTTCATTAGTATTGGCAATAATATTTAATGTATTTTACTCCAGTGTATGTATACATTTTTTTACCCTTTGTTTGTCCTTAATAAATAACATACATACATATACTCACGGCTATAAATCCCTAGAGGGGTAGCCAGAGCTAACGAATTAGAAATTCCTCAGCCACTTTGGAAGTTGCGTGGGGAAAAGATGGTAAAATAAAGGTTTGTTGGTGATGGGTCTCCAACCGCATCGCCCAAAAATCCCTTAAAAAGCCCCAATACCGTTAGTCGCCTCTTACGTACACCCACCGGAAGAAAAGGGGTAGTGCTATTCTAAGCCGACACTACACAGCAAAGCCGACACTACACAGCAATTATTAATAAATAAATAAATAAAATAATAAACTATGAAAATGGTAAGTAGATTGAAGGAAAATGGAAATAGAAGTAAAATATGTTTATTTATTTATTATAAAGTTGTATGTATTTTATACCTTTATACTTATTCCAGTTTATAAATCCAAAAAGGGTTAGCCAGTTATTTTGTTTGATTGTTATAATCTTAGACTAACACAAAACAGGCAATACAAGGTATGGTACTAGAGTGCCATCCAACGGATAAACACACTTGAGATCAATTACATAAACTATTAAGTTGAGTCATTTATAGTTCATAACCCAAATCTAGGAATAAGTAAGCTAATCACCATAATAAATATTTTAGATAGATAGATAGATAAACATTTTATATCCACATCAAACGCCAGATTTCTGAATTGATTGTTAAGATTTCAATGCGACAGAACGATACTTATGTTGTTCTCAGCTGGAATACTCAATTCAGAAATCGGGCGTAAGACACACAAAGTATAACAACATAATCACATACATTACAAAAACAACAGAAATACACATTACAACACCAATTTTGTGTGTCACAGCAATGAAAATGGGATCCAACTCAGCGTCGAAATGTGCTTTACGCAAAACACTGATTTTCAGTTGTTTCCCTGGGCGGACTACTTAACAAAGATTAACCTTTAAATTCCTATAACTATAAGATAATTACTTATATAAATTACAATACGAAAACTACAACAACCGCAGCAACCGTGATAGCCCAGTGGGTAGAACACTCGGTTATCGTGCAAACGACTAGTGTTCAAATCCTAGGTCGGGCCTACACCAATTTGTCTTTTCTAAAGACATATGTGTGGTTAATTTATCATGGTTGTTAACGGTGAGGGAAAACATCGTGAGGAAACCCACATGGCTGAGTTGTACTTAGTCATGTGACAGTTTATTCGTACAAAACGGCGATAGGCCTGCCCCCTATCACGTGAGTACACTGTCCATGCAAAACGTGGGTACTCTGAACACCAGGTGACAAAGTCACGTGATGTTCAGAAGTATTAGTACCTCTGCCAACCCCTTCGGGGATATGCGGCGTGAACGTTTATGTTATGTTATGAAAACTACAAATTATATAAACCAAAATATGAAAATAAAAAAAATTAAAACGAGATATTATTATTTTAGCTACTTATTTTTATATATTTTATTCTGTTCTACTTTAAATATATATCCAATTCACAGATGTAACATTTTTGACATACTTACGCGATTTTATGCTCAATTGCATTATATGTTTCTCCCTCAATTGCGTGAATTTCCCCCTCATTATGATCATATTTTATGTAGAAAAATATTGAAATGATATCATTAAAAAGGATAGAGAGCTCTTTAATTCCAAATAATTGGCTAGTGAATGGATGAAATGGGCTAGTGCTGTTCTAAGCCGACACTACACAGCCTAACAGGAGTGTTATGCTAAAGTCTATAATTGTTTAAGCTTAAAAAAAATTTTGACATAATAAGTACTACATACATATATACATATACTCACGGCTATAAATCCCTTAACGGGGTAGCCAGAGCCTTGGAATCAGAAATTTCTCAGCAACTTTTGGAAGTTGAGTGGGGAAAAGATGGTAATAATAAATGTTTTTGGTGACGGGTCTCCAGCCACATCGCCCAAAAATCACTTAAAAAGCCCCTATACCCTTAGTCGCCTCTTACGATCACCCATGGTTAGAAATGGGGTAGTGTTATTCTAAGCCGGCACTACACGTACTACTAATAAGTACTATTTTAAATAGCATAAATCCAACCGATATGTTAATATAGCAGTTAAAAGCTCAAGCCCTGAAATTCCAAGTATTAATTAGCAAACACTTTTAATCTTGACAATGTCTCGTTGGTTCCGAAAATATTTTCTTAATCTTTGGCAGATGAATTTTTCATCTACCAGAAAATACGTTTCCAACTTAATTATGTAAAACAGGATTATCGTTTCAAGAATGTCTCTTCTGTTTTTAATGAACCCAACTTTAGGAAAATTAAAAATATGTTTCTCGAACAAATTTACTTTCTACGTCTCAGATGACAGAAAATTTTGGTTTGTTTTTTATATTACAACTTCGCCGAGTGATTTAAATATAATTTATCTCGAAAACTTTTTTAATAAGCGTTTTCTTATCTCAATCTTTTAAGTAAATCGTATTTATTTATTTTTTCTTGCATAAATACTTCTTATTAAAACCATTGCTAGAATAATACAATTGGTTTTTCGTATTGTTTTATGCTAAGTGGTTTTGGGTAACTTAAAAACATAACATAAACGTTCACGCCGTTTATACCCGAAGGGGTTAGCAGAGGTACCCATACTTATAAACAACGTGACAGCGCCACGAAATTATGTACCCACGTTTTGCTTAGACAGTGCATTCACGTGATAGGAGGCAGGCCTATCGCCGTATTGTACGAATACACTGTCACATGGCAAAGTACAACTCGGCCATGTGGGTTTCCTCACGATGTTTTCCCTCACCGTTAACAAACACGATAAATTAACCATACTGACTTTAGAAAAGGCAAATTGGTGTAGGTCCGACCCGGGATTTGAACTCACACCCGTCTGTTTACAGGCGGGTGTTCTACCCATTGGACTATCATGTCATGTCGTAAAAACATAAGTTTTTAACACACATACATACATATACTCAGGCCGTTAATTCCTATTGGGGTAGGTGGAAACTATCGTTCACCACTTTGTACGAGCCTCACAAACCCCTCTTGCTTCGTCCACATCTATCAATCTTTTCATGCATGCTCTTTTTATGCTCCATACTTTGGTTGCCTTTATACTGCATTTGCATATTCACATATGTTTAGTATTTATCATATCTAAGTATCACCTGAACTAGGCTCATCACCTGAGATACAGGTGATGAGCCTAGTTCAGGTGCAGCAGACCATATTTTGTAAATCGGTACACTTTTTCTGAATAAAGAATTATTATTATTATTATTATTATTATTATAGTGGGGTTAGAGATACTCCTCTGTGTATGATCCTGGCCAACCACTGGAGCTTTATAATTAATTATATTTATAAATTTTTCAATAAGTCTCCTCTGATTTATTTCACATTACTATCTTCTTCATCTTTATGTCTATTTCAACAATCAATACTTTATTTTTAGATTTTTGTGACTAAACTTCTCTGGAACGGCTTGACTTCAACCCAATTCGGCCCAGTAATCGAGTGGACATTGCTGAGTGTTGTCGTGATCGAACCTACCATTGAGGAATAATCACCGATAAACTATTTTCTCATTGAAGTCAATATAAAAAATTCATGGTTTCTTGTTTAGAGCGCGGCTTGAAGCTTAAGAGCGACTGCACAGATAGTAAGAAGACTGACGCTCGATTTCTGAATTGAGTATTCAAGCTGAGAACGACTTAAGTATCGTTTTGTCACATTCAGTTGTTAAGATTTCAATGCGACAGAACGATACTTAAGTTGTTCTCAGCTGGAATACTCAATTCAGAAATCGGGCGTGAGGTTCAATTATCTGACTCAGTTCAATTCATTTTAAACGCAATTTGCATTCATATTTAAAACAAACATATGGTAATATTTTTAAAAGTAAATCATGTAAATTACTCATGAATATCCCATACATACGGAGTATTTATAGATACAAATTCATAAAATTTTACATTTTAATTTAAATTTTTCTTTTAAGATTTCTTTAGATCACCAATTTACTATTATGTTTTATTCATAAAACATACCCAGATTTTAATAATTTAAGTAACAAAAGATTAAAATATAAAAAAAACACCATTAATTTTATTGTATGCAATATTTTATGGCTATATTCAAAGACATGAGCATGCATTTGCTTTTAATAATTTTGCAACATTAAATTTATGATATATTGGGACGAGATACATACATACATATACTCACGGCCATAAATCACAAAAAAGGGTAGCCAGAGCTTCAGAGCTAGAAACTCATACATACAAACATACATATGCTCACGGCTATAAATCCCAAGATGGGGTAGTCAGAGCCAAGGAATTAAAAACACCTCAGCCACTTATGGAAGTTGAGTGGGGAAAAGATGGTAAAATAAAGGTTGTCGGTGATGGGTCTCCAACCACATCACCTGAAAACCCCTTTAAAGCCCCAATACCGATAGTCGCCTCTTACGTACACCCACCGGAAGAAAAGGGGTAGTGCTATTCTAAGCCGACACTACACCGCTAATACACTGCTGAATAGCTAGAAACTCCTCAGCCACATTTGAAAGTTTGAGGAGGGAAGGCCATGATGTTATAAATCATATATTGTTGGTGATGAGTCTCTAACCATATCGCCCAAAAACAATTAAAAAAAACCATACCCTTAGTCGCCTCTTACGGGACCCGTGGGTAGTAAGGGGTAGTGACATTATAAGCCGGCCCAACATAGCTACTATAGACAGGTAATACAGAACCATCACCACACTAATATTTGCATACACAATGATACACACAGTTTATCTTGCATTTTTACGTGTAATCTCTAAAAAAAACTAGGCTGATTTTGGAAAGACATTAATTGGTAGAACGCTGATGTATTGAAGGGTAACTAACAAGCAGATTTTTGTTTCACCACGGCTAGCGTTTTTTATACTATTTGAGTCTAGTAGACGGAGATTGCTCGTATTGACCAATATTATAAAGAGGTATACATACACATACATATACTCACGGCTATAAATCCCTAAAAGGGGTAGCCAGAGCTGAGAAATTAGAAATCCCTCAGCCACTTTTGGAAGTTGAGTGGGGAAAAGATGTTAAAATAAAGGTGGTTGGTTATGGGTCTCCAACCGCATCGCCCAAAAATCCCTTAAAAAGCCCTAAGTCCGTTAGTCGCCTCTTACGTACATCCACCGGAAGAAATGGGGTAGTGCTATTCTAAGCCGACACTACACAGCTATAAACATCTATATATTTGTTTGATAAATAGTCTTCAGATGAAAAAAAACCAATAGGAAATAATCGCTCTTAAATGTAGCATAGCCTTTTAAACATCACGCAGATACAGCATAGATGTAGCATAGATAAAGGATGAGCAGTGCTTAAAAATATCAGTGCAGTCAAAAATTAATACTACCAAATTACATTTCCTGTTTCATAGACTTAGAATAGCACTTCCCCGTTTTACCGATGCGTGTAAGTAAGAGACGACTAACGGTATTGGGGCGTTTAAGGGATTTTTGGGCGATGTGGTTGGAGACCCATCACCAACAACCTTTATTTTACCATCTTTCTCAACTTTCCAAAAGTGGCTGAGGCATTTCTAATTCCTTTGCTCTGGCCACCCCTTCTAGGGCTTTAGCCGTGTATGTGTGATATATGTATGTATGTATATACATTTCCCGTGTGAGGCTAGAACAGACCAAATAGGTTGTTAATAAATTGAGATACCTAAGTTATTTAATATATTTGTTATTATCCCTCTGATTGCAGCCCGTTAACGTTACGTTCATTTCGGTGGATTTTTGGTTTTTATGGTCTGTCTGTTGACGACATCCGAAGCGTATGGGTCTGGAGTTTACGGGTTGGAATCCCACTGAGAACATATGATGAACATGAATGTGTGTTTGTTAGTCTAGATAACTTTTTACACGTGTTTTATTTAATACTAGCTTTTTGCCCGCGACTACGTCCGCGGGGACTACATTTTTTGCATCCGGTTTACATCTTAACTATCTTAACTTCTGTTTTTTTTTTATATTTATATTCCCGTGGGTGTTGTAATAGATATAAAGGACATTGAGACTTTTTAAGTGATTATTGAGCGATGCAGTTGGAGACCCATTTGACTACCTTTTCCCCATTAACTTCCAAAAGTGGATAAAGAACTACTATCTCTGAAGCTGTGGTTACCCTTTTTTGGGATTTATAGCCGTTAGTATATACTCATGATTGATTGATGGATGAATTTCATATATTCCTTTTTGTAGTTGTTATATCAGTCAATCGCATCAAGTTTCAAATTTATAGATACAGAAATGTATAAAGTCTGTATACTATATTTTAACCCATTAGGGGGCGAGTTCCAAAAAACCTTTTTAATTTTTCATAAGAATCATGAAACAAACCATTTTGTACATAGTTTGTATGTTCAAAAATGAGAATATCTTTAGTAAGTATGGATAGCAGTTTGGCGATGCGGCGTCGGCCCGGTGCTGCCCCCTACACTAACCGTTGATGATGTGTGAGAGATTGCAGCCAATCAGTCATAGATGGCGGTACTAAATTAACATTGAGATATGAGCTACTATTTACCAACTATGCATTCTGAGGCTTAAAAAGAATGTTAATTATGTTGGTTTTAAAATAGTAAAAAAATAAAATTATAAACATATTCTCAGATCTATCAAATGAATACGCAATATTCATACAATATATTTTTAATTATATTTATTCATACATATTCGCATAGTTGAATGTGAAAAAGATGGAAGCAAAAAAAGCTGGAAACAAAAAAATATGATTTATATCCCCCGGGATTCGAACCTGGGTCTTCCGTTCGATTAGTACTAACCAAACGGTATACCGCTACGCCACGAAGATGTTGGTGTTGGTTTCAAATTTTTGATAACCTATATAATCTAGTAGTCATACTATTGACGAACAATTTAATGGACATTTATTTTGATGAAAATGGATGAAACCCTTATTTTTTTCAAAAAGAGTATTAATGAAGAGTCTGATTAAGTCGTTCGATGAAAAAACGAATCGTGTAAATATGGGGAACCATATGAAATTTATGTTTTTTTATGCTCCTGTGAGAACCCTTGTGAAATCAGGGTTAAATGGTATCCTTATATGTTGGCCAGGTGTATAAGCTACATTCATACCAAATTTGATCAAGATCCGTCTGGTAGAATTAACGCCATGACCGGACATACAGACAGACAGACAGACAGACATAATAACATAAACATAAACGTTCACGCCGAATATCCCCGAAGGGGTTGGCAGAGGTACTAATTAAATTATTATTTTTAAATTATTTATTTGCAAAAAAAAAAAACATGATATTTGAGCAATGGCTCCGCACTAGGCCTGGCCTGTACTGCGGACGCCTACAGTGTTTTACAAATACTTTGTTCTTGGTTTTACAAAAATAAATAAGTTTATTTTTGTAATTTTTTCTTATATACAATCCTGTGACAGTACATTATATGAAGAAATAAAAAATTAATTGAAAATTATAATAATGAAATAATATATCTAAAACTTATACTTCTGAACATCACGTGACTTTGACACCTGGTGTTCAGAGTACCCACGTTTTGCATGGAAAGTGTACTCACGTGATAGGGGGCAGGCCTATCGCCGTTTTGTACGAATACACTGTCACATGACTAAGTACAACTCAGCCATGTGGGTTTCCTCACGATGTTTTCCCTCACCGTTAACAATCATGATAAATTAACCACACATATGTCTTTAGAAAAGACAAATTGGTGTAGGCCCGACCCAGGATTTGAACACTAGTCGTTTGCACGATAACCGAGTGTTCTACCCACTGGGCTATTACGGTTCTTTACACACAGACAGTCATTTTTTACAAAACGCGCAAATTTGGCTTCAGTATCGAAAATTAAACATATTCCACCAGTTTTTATTTTTTTTTTCTTCAATGTTATGTTTCGTTACAGTTTTGACCTCTCTTATAATAGTATAGATTAAATTTAGCATCGAATAAGTATACCTTACTACGGGAAATAGTACCTTTCTAGGGGCTAACTTGATCTATGTTAGAAGACCGTATTTATTCATCAATTAACCTGCAATACAGGTTTCACCTATTGCAGGGGCCATTATTAAGACAACAACTAGACAACGAATACAACTATAAAGTTACAATTCAATATGCGCAGTAAACTATATTTCATTATTTTTTAATTTAATTTATTTGTTTCAGTCGGTGTCCGTGACGGTGTCGGTGCTGACACTGACGTTCATTTCGGTGGACCGCTGGTACGCCATCTGCTTCCCGCTGCGGTTCAAGTCCACCACCGGCCGCGCCAAGACCGCCATACTTATTATATGGCTCATCTCTTTGGCGTTCAGTAAGTTTTCAGTCATTTATTTATTTGTGTAGGTACATTATATATGTCGAAAACTACTTCTTCCCATATGGCTACTATAAAACATCCCCATTTCCAACGTAATCTCAAAGTCAGTTTTAAATCGGCATGATTAATGACAAGGTCAAGTGCACCACCGGCCGCGCCAAAATCGCCATACTTATTATATGGCTCATATCTTTGGCGTTTTGTAAGTTTTCAGTCGTTTATTCATTTGTACATACATACATATTCTTACGCCAATAGTTCCCATTGGGGCAGGCAGTGTCTATCGATCGCTACTTTGTACGATCCTGGCAAACCTCTACCTGTGTGAAGTTGGCAGCCAAAACTGGCAGCCATTATAATACGACCAAATTAAGAAGTAAAATACTTTTTGGTTCCATTTACCAGAATAACATGTAAATCCAAAGTTTTCAGTAGTTATTATGTTATATGTATCGATACTCATCCGGACATACATCCATATTCATCTGTAGACAGTGCCAAAGCCTGCAGATAAAATGAAATTAAGCATGGGAGCCGCTCCAGAAAAATCCTCACCTCTCCTAAACCAAGACCCGTAACACTTTGTGGTTACATTCATTGTAAAGCTTATTACAAAAGCTATCAAATGATGGTATAACAGTATCCCGCTTTGCCGTCAGAGGAAGGAATATTCGACGGAGAAGATGACAGCGTATACAAGTATAAGAAATGTAACGGCCGCTCCAGAAAAATCCTCACCTCTCCTAAACCAAGACCCGTAACACTTTGTAGTTACATTCATTGTAAAGCTTATTACATAAGCTATCAAATGATGGTATAACAGTATCCCGCTTTGCCGTCAGAGTAAGGAATATTCGACGGAGAAGATGACAGCGTATACAAGTATAAGAAATGTAAAGGCCGCTCCAGAAAAATCCTCACCTCTCCTAAACCAAGACCCGTAACACTTTGAAGTTATATAAATTGTAAAGCTTATTACATAGGCTATCAAATGATGGTATAACAGTATCCCGTTTTGCCGTCAGGGTAAGGAATATTCGACGGAGAAGATGACAGCGTATACAAGTATAAGAAATATAACGACCGCTCCAGAAAAATCGTCACTTCTCCTAAACCAAGATCCGTAACACTTTGTGGTTACATTCATTGTAAAGCTTATTACATAAGCTATCAAATGATGGTATAACAGTATCCCGTTTTGCCGTCAGAGTAAAGAATATTTGACGGAGAAAATGACAGCGTATACAATTGTAAAAAATATGGCGGCCGCTCCAGAAAAATCCTCACCTCTCCTAAACCATGACCCGTAACACTTTGTAGTTACATTCATTGTAAAGCTTATTACATAGGCTATCAAATAATGGTATAACAGTATCCCGCTTTGCCGTCAAAGTAAGGAATATTCGACGGAGAAGATGACAGCGTATACAATTATAAGAAATAAAACGGCTGCTCCAGAAAAATCGTCACCTCTCCTAAACCAAGACCCGTAACACTTTGTGGTTACATTCATTGTAAAGCTTATTACAAAAGCTATCAAATGATGGTATAACAGTATCCTGCTTTGCCGTCAGAGTAAGGAATATTCGACGGAGAAGATGACAGCGTATACAATTATAAGAAATAAAACGGCCGCTCCAGAAAAATCGTCACCTCTCCTAAACCAAGACCCGTAACACTTTGTGGTTAAATTCATTGTAAAGCTTATTACATAAGCTATCAAATGATGGTATAACAGTATCCCGCTTTGCCGTCAGAGTAAAGAATATTTGACGAAGAAAATGACAGCGTATACAACTGTAAGAAATATGGCGGCCGCTCCAGAAAAATCCTCACCTCTCCTAAACCATGACCCGTAACACTTTGTAGTTACATTCATTGTAAAGCTTATTACATAGGCTATCAAATGATGGTATAACAGTATCCCGCTTTGCCGTCAGAGTAAGGAATATTCGACGGAGAAGATGACAGCGTATACAACTGTAAGAAACATGGCGGCCGCTCCAGAAAAATCCTCACCTCTCCTAAACCAAGACCCGTAACACTTTGTGATTACATTCATTGTAAAGCCTATTACATAAGCTATCAAATAATGGTATAACAGTATCCCGCTTTGCCGTCAGAGTAAGGAATATTTGACGGAGAAGATGACAGCGTATACAACTGTAAGAAATATAGCGGCCGCTCCAGAAAAATCCTCACTTCTCCTAAACCAAGACCCGTAACACTTTGTGGTTACATTCATTGTGAAGGTTACTACATTAGCTATCAAATGATGGTATAACAGTATCCCGTTTTGCCGTCAGAGTAAGGAATATTCGACGGAGAAGATGACAGCGTATACAACTGTAAGAAACATGGCGGCCGCTCCAGAAAAATCGTCACCTCTCCTAAACCAAGACCCGTAACACTTTGTGGTTACATTCATTGTGAAGGTTACTACATTAGCTATCAAATGAAGGTATAACAGTATCCCGCTTTGCCGTCAGAGTAAGGAATATTCGACGGAGAAAATGACAGCTTATACAAGTATAAGAAATATAGCGGCCGCTCCAGAAAAATCCTCACTTCTCCTAAACCAAGACCCGTAACACTTTGTGGTTACATTCATTGTGAAGGTTACTACATTAGCTATCAAATGATGGTATAACAGTATCCCGCTTTGCCGTCAGAGTAAGGAATATTCGACGGAGAAGATGACAGCGTAATACAACTGTAAGAAACATGGCGGCCGCTCCAGAAAAATCGTCACCTCTCCTAAACCAAGACCCGTAACACTTTGTGGTTACATTCATTGTGAAGGTTACTACATTAGCTATCAAATGATGGTATAACAGTATCCCGCTTTGCCGTCAGAGTAAGGAATATTCGACGGAGAAAATGACAGCGTATACAATTGTAAAAAATATGGCGGCCGCTCCAGAAAAATCCTCACCTCTCCTAAACCATGACCCGTAACACTTTGTAGTTACATTCATTGTAAAGCTTATTACATAGGCTATCAAATAATGGTATAACAGTATCCCGCTTTGCCGTCAAAGTAAGGAATATTCGACGGAGAAGATGACAGCGTATACAATTATAAGAAATAAAACGGCTGCTCCAGAAAAATCGTCACCTCTCCTAAACTAAGACCCGTAACACTTTGTGGTTACATTCATTGTAAAGCTTATTACAAAAGCTATCAAATGATGGTATAACAGTATCCTGCTTTGCCGTCAGAGTAAGGAATATTCGACGGAGAAGATGACAGCGTATACAATTATAAGAAATAAAACGGCCGCTCCAGAAAAATCGTCACCTCTCCTAAACCAAGACCCGTAACACTTTGTGGTTAAATTCATTGTAAAGCTTATTACATAAGCTATCAAATGATGGTATAACAGTATCCCGCTTTGCCGTCAGAGTAAAGAATATTTGACGAAGAAAATGACAGCGTATACAACTGTAAGAAATATGGCGGCCGCTCCAGAAAAATCCTCACCTCTCCTAAACCATGACCCGTAACACTTTGTAGTTACATTCATTGTAAAGCTTATTACATAGGCTATCAAATGATGGTATAACAGTATCCCGCTTTGCCGTCAGAGTAAGGAATATTCGACGGAGAAGATGACAGCGTATACAACTGTAAGAAACATGGCGGCCGCTCCAGAAAAATCCTCACCTCTCCTAAACCAAGACCCGTAACACTTTGTGATTACATTCATTGTAAAGCCTATTACATAAGCTATCAAATAATGGTATAACAGTATCCCGCTTTGCCGTCAGAGTAAGGAATATTTGACGGAGAAGATGACAGCGTATACAACTGTAAGAAATATAGCGGCCGCTCCAGAAAAATCCTCACTTCTCCTAAACAAAGACCCGTAACACTTTGTGGTTACATTCATTGTAAAGCTTATTACATAAGCTATCAAATGATGGTATAACAGTATCCCGCTTTGCCGTCAGAGTAAGGAATATTCGACGGAGAAGATGACAGCGTATACAACTGTAAGAAACATGGCGGCCGCTCCAGAAAAATCGTCACCTCTCCTAAACCAAGACCCGTAACACTTTGTGGTTACATTCATTGTAAAGCTTATTACATAAGCTATCAAATGATGGTATAACAGTATCCCGCTTTGCCGTCAGAGTAAGGAATATTCGACGGAGAAGATGACAGCGTATACAACTGTAAGAAATATAGCGGCCGCTCCAGAAAAATCCTCACTTCTCCTAAACCAAGATACTGTTATACCATCATTTGATAGCTTATGTAATAGACTTTACAATGAATGTAACCACAAAGTGTTACGGGTCTTGGTTTAGGAGAGGTGACG